>OLKM01001596.1:59656-119958 GCA_900291075.1 Melanogrammus aeglefinus
CTCCGTGCATCTTTATCTGAGGAGCTGTTTTTCTTAATTTCTTTTGCAGTGGTTCAGCTGCTAAAATAGTTGCAGCAGGCTTGGTTTCATTAGGAGGTGGACTCGGGGGTACGGTCCTGTACGCTAAATGGGACTCAAAGTTCCGGACCACGGTGGAGAAGAATGTTCCGTACTCGGATTTGTTATTTGGATTGGCTTTAGGGCCTGCTACCTCTTTGGATTTCACTCCGACCAAGAAACAGGTATGAATTAATGCCATTCCGTCGCAGTTTATTTGAAAACAATCACATTATGATTACAAGGGAATGGAGGGTCCTTGTTGCATCTTGTGCGATCAACATAAAAAGATTGCTCTTGTATTTAGTTTGCATGGAACGGTTCAAGTAAAAAATCTGACTGTAAGGTCTCGGTTAGTCACGGCTTTTAGGGCATGTATTTATTGTTCTGTCAACTTTCCTCCCAGAGGTTCACTGTTTTATTCTAACCTTAAACAATCATATTGTCAGAAACGTTGTTTGTCTTTGCGACATAGTTGTCGATGATTTTAATATAGTTATTATTGGATACTCTCCTAATGATATCCGACGATGTCCCCTCGTCGGTCGCAGCCCACCTCCTGCTCAGTGTTAATCCACTGGGACTCAGCCTTACCTCTACTCATTGTTTGGAACATTTGTACAGCTGGAGTTGGCCCAGCCACCTTCTCTGATGCTAGAGGAGGCCAAATCATCCAAGATTAAAGCAAAGAAAGTTAAAAAGGCAGAAGTTCCATCTGAGACGGCCGCGACAACCCCTGCCTCGAACATAGAAGGTAAGAAAGGAGTAGAAGAGACAACATGCTGCCATCCTGGGTGTCATTTTGGAACATTGTAAAACAGAATCAAATGAAACAATAGGTTGTCTCGCAGCTTCGCTGCTTTACACCCAAATATTGGTAAATACTTGCATGAGCCAACTGTCGTATGCTCAATGTTCTGTAAGCATACTAACATGCTAAGGCTAGCCATGCTTATAAGAGAGCATGGTAAGGGCTCCATCAGACCCTATCGGGAGCAGCAGTGTTTACCCCAGACTGCTGCGGCAATGTGGGAGAGTAACATCATGGTCCATTATGTTGTGAACTTAACCCCCCCCCCCCCCCAATCCAGAAGGTGGCGAAATGGCCTAAAAAGCTGCAGTTTGGCAACTGCCATTAAATAACACAAGTTTAACCCCGCAGGAGCCCTATTCCTCTATATCTAGAATTCAAACAAATGGAAACAAGTGCAGAAATTTTCTTGGCTTTTTTGCAGACCAGTCTCTCTTCCATCTTCACTGGTTGCGTTTCTCCAAATGTGGATCTGTTTTCCACCTTTCACCGCAGTCCCCCTCAGGTGAGGGTCGGACTGAGCCCCGGAAGTTCTATTCTCTGAAGCCGACTTTTGATTGATTCAATATTGCTGTTTATTAGCATAATAGTATTTGCCTATAACTTGGGTTGATGAGAGTTATAATTAAATTACCTTGTTTTTGTCTCAAAGAGCTTAATCGGCCATATGATGACAGCTCCCGGGCCCCCAGAAGGCAAGAAATAATTCCTTTAATTAGCCACGGTCAAGACCAGGTCACCCTGTGTCCTCTGATGGGATAGGGTGCTGTTGGACCTGATGTAGGGTACTCTTGGACCTGATGTAGGGTGCTGTCTGACCTGATGTAGGGTGCCGTCTGACCTGGTGTAGGGTGCTGTTTGACATGATGGGGTAGGGTGCTGTTTGAACTGAGTAGGGTGCTGTTGACCTGATTAGGGTCGCAACCTACTCCGACAGCCTGCCGCAGCCAGCGGTCAGCCATGGCTGGCTTGTCGTCGCAGCCAGCCAGCCGATACCAGCCAGGCGTCGCAACCCGTCATTACGTTGAATAATTATCATACCATCGTAGTAAATCATACTAAAATGTTCAAATAAAAGAGGCTGATTACGTCAATAAGTTGGACTAAAAGAGCAAAAATATATCTGACTGTGGAGAGAATCGAACACCCGCCCTCCCTCTTGATTATTAACCTAGCGTAACTACCACTTGTACCACTGTGGCATTGACTTCTAATTGTTACACTTATCTTTAACTATATCACTCTATAACAAAGAACTTTGTACATAATATACCCTATTAGGCTTAATGACATTTAACAAAACAAATAGGCTACATATAATAAGTCCAATACATAATTTGAATACCCCCTAAATTACAACTAATGTATCACTCTATAACGAAGAACTTTGTACATAATATACCTTATTAGGCTTAATGACATTTAACAAAACAAATAGGCTATATATAATATATATAAGTCACATTATTTGAATACGCCCTAAATTACAACCAATATATTTTATTGATACTGATCGAGCAACAATAATATTAGCAATAAATAGCTGTAGGTAGCTTTTGCCAGAGAGCATGGCTTTCTGGTACTTCAACTTCGCAAAAAAAAGGTAAATAACAGGTAAAATAGCAAATTAACTGATTAACGACCTCCCATAGACTTTGAGCGACCAAGCCAGCCAGCGACGACAGCGACTGAAAGCAGCCAGACGAGCGACCAATGCGACCTACGTCGCGAACAATGAGACCTACGTCGCGACGCACGTCATTGGCCACTCAGAGAGCTCGGCCCTACTGCTCCCAGAGGCAAGCTCCTGCTACCACAGCATAGAGCTGTTCCTCATAGGGAGCATGACTATGAAGAGAGTGAGGGGCATCGCCCATTGACTTAATTATAAATACTTTAAAACTTATAAAGTACTTTGAAAGGAAATAAGAAGCCCACATCTCAATGTGTACGTTTTTGAAGTTGAAGCGAAGTTTCTGCTACAAACATCAGAAAAAAGAATAAATACCAAAAAACAAGAACAAGATAACATAAGTGTGGGAGCTAATGAGATGCAGAATAACAAGATTTGTATTTCTTTGCAACCACACGAATAAGTGTCTAGAGTCCCTAGCTGCTAGAAGCACATTACTTCAGACTCTTTTTAGTGGAGTTATCTGGCTGAACCTTGGATACACCCACCTGGCTCGTGGATGTTTTGCATTGAGCAGTGTGTTCCAGCACACGTTGTGTTTTTGCGATGCATCACCATGTCATAGTTGTATTAGTGGGTCCCATAATGACGTGTCCCTCCAGAGGCTTCAGCAGAGGCCTCCCACATCATCTCCGCTATGGGCGAGGTCGTATCGGTCCCAGCTCCTCAAGACACGGAGGCACCCAAAGGTAAACCACTAAACCCCCGTCTGCCTGCGCCCCCGCCGCCATCGCCGCCATCGCCGCCATCGCCGCCATCGCCGCCATCGCCGCCATCGCCGCCATCGCCGCCATCGCCGCCATCGCCCATCACTTCTCCCCTTTTCTTCTGCTCATTGGTTTATGTGGTGTTTTGATTATTTTAGATCTTAAGTGTATAATATGTAATTTCTGCAGCTAGTGGTCTCTCAATAAAAATAGTAACAAAATACTTAGTTTGGTGAAGTAGGGAACGTGGAAGTTACGGTTAGGGCTATTGCTAATGTTAGGGTAACCTAGGGTTTCCCTCACCCTAGGGTTAGGGTGAGTGTGAGGGTAACCCTAATCCTAGGGTAACTTATGGCGCATTTCCACTAGCACGGCTCGGCTCGATACGGCTCGGCACGGCTCGGCTCGGCTCGGTTGTGTTTCCATTACAACTGGTGCCTCCTCGACGTGGGCGGGGTCATCATAACACGGCTGCGCGAAACCGCTGTGACGTCATTTACACGGCGCCGAGCAACGTACAAATCCGGAAGACCAGAACAACAACAACAACATCAGAGGAGGACAGCATGGAGGCGATCGTGTTGCTGCTCACCCTGTGGCTTTTTGTCGCACAGAAGGCAAGAGAAGAGAGCCAGAGAAGACTCCGGGCCGCGAGACAAAACACTATTGAAAAGTCGCGCGGTTATGACGCTTCCAGTGACGACACTCATCGGCCAATCAGTGGAAGGCAGTCGGCTGACGTCACGTTTTAGTAACGCTTCGGCTCGCTTGGAACCAGAGCTGAGGTGATACCAAAAATGTACCCAGTTGCAGGTACTGCGTGCTAGTGGAAACACGCAAATAGCGCGCCGCGCCGAGCCGTGCCGAGCCGAGCCGTGCTAGTGGAAATGCGCCATAAGAAAGCCGAGTACTCTGAACTGCTGTTCGGTGCATACGCACAGACAACAGTCAAGAGTTTTCCCCCCCACCACCCTTAGGCGTAGGGAGGCGACCCTCTCGTCCACCGGGTAAACTCCAACACTGCGGCGCTACACAGTTAAGTACTATAATACAATACAACACAATGTACAATGGTGGCCAGAAGGGGGAGGGTGGCTATTCAGAGTCAAGGTGGACTCTGAACAGGTGAGTGACGATGACAGTATGACTCTGCGGTCGTTAGAACGGCAGGGATCTCGTTCCATCCACTGAGGACCAAAACCGAAAAAGATTGCTCTTGTATTTAGTTTGCATGGAACGGTTCAAGTAAAAAATCTGGACTGTAAGGTTCGGTAGTCATGGTTTAGGGCATGTATTTATTGTTCTGTCAACTTTCCTCCCAGAGGTTCACTGTTTTATTCTAACCTTAAACAATCATATTGTCAGAAACGTTGTTTGTCTTTGCGAGGTAGTTGAGCGGAGGGATCGAGCTGGGGTGTGTGGCTTTACCAATGCTTGGAGGTAGGCAGGGGAAGTTTCATCGACTGCCTTGTATGCCAGTACCATCGTCTTAAAATTGATGCGAGCTACTACAGGGAGCCAGTGGAGGTCCCGGAAGAGGGGGGTCACATGGGAGAACTTTGGTAGGTTGAACACGAGGCGTGCTGCCGCATTCTGGATGCGCTGCAAGGGTTCAATCGCAGAGGCAGGAAGTCCAGCCATGTTGTAAAGTGCAAATATGCAGGATCGGGCCACCACAGTGATTTTTGCGGTGCAGCATAACTGATTGTCCAATACCACACGAGGATTCTGGCAGTTGGAGGAGATACAGTGATGTTCTCAACGCTGACCAGTAAGTCCATGTGTGGGCAATCTTTCCCTGGGATTAGGAGGAGCTCGGTTTTGTTGAGGTTAAGCCTCAGGTGATGGGCAGTTGTCCAGGTGCTGACGTCCGCCAGACATTCCGATATGCTTGTTGCAATCAGGGCATTATCAGATGGGGGGGAAAAAGAGAAATAGCTGAGTGTCGTCAGAATAGCAGTGATAGGAAAAGCTGTAATGATATCCGACGATGTCCCCTCGTCGGTCGCAGCCCACATCCTGCTCAGTGTTAATCCACTGGGACTCAGCCTTACCTCTACTCATTGTTTGGAACATTTGTACAGCTGGAGTTGGCCCAGCCACCTTCTCTGATGCTAGAGGAGGCCAAATCATCCAAGATTAAAGCAAAGAAAGTTAAAAAGGCAGAAGTTCCATCTGAGACGGCCGCGACAACCCCTGCCTCGAACATAGAAGGTAAGAAAGGAGTAGAAGAGACAACATGCTGCCATCCTGGGTGTCATTTTGGAACATTGTAAAACAGAATCAAATGAAACAATAGGTTGTCTCGCAGCTTCGCTGCTTTACACCCAAATATTGGTAAATACTTGCATGAGCCAACTGTCGTATGCTCAATGTTCTGTAAGCATACTAACATGCTAAGGCTAGCCATGCTTATAAGAGAGCATGGTAAGGGCTCCATCAGACCCTACGGGAGAGCAGTCTCAGTGGAGTGTGCCTTCTTGAAGCCTGACTGGTGAGGGTCAAGCAGGTTGTTAGATGAGAGGAGGGGATAGTGTCAAGGGGGCAGGTGGTGGCATGGTTAGATGTTATTATTCTGTTGACCTCGTCAGAGGTGGGAGGGATAAATTGGGTAAAGACAGGAAGGGATGGGAGGGTGGAGGCAGGGATAAAAGAGGGTAAAGTAGGTAACAAAGTCATCAGCAGTGAGGCAGGAAGGAGGTGGGGGTGAGGGAGGGTTGAGGAGGGACGAGAACAGGGAAAACAGTTTCCTGGGGTTTCAGGTGGAGGAGTTTATTTGGGTCTGGTAGAAGGCAGATTTGGTTGTTGACACAGTAGAGGTGAAATCAGAAAGAAGGAAAAGATAGTGAGATAGATCATTAGGACAGTCTGATCTCTTCCATTTCCTCTCCTCTGAGCTGCCCGCAACTTTGTTCTACAAGTCCTCAGAGGATCGGACAGCCAAGAGAGGGGGGGGGGGGGGGGGGTGAGGATCACGCTGGTCTAGAGTGTAAGGGACAGAGGGAATCCAAGGAGGAGAGAGAGGATAGCAGAGTGTCTGAAGATTCCTCTGTAAGGGTGCTTCCTCTGATAGTTGAGCAGATCGTTCGATAGAAGGTAGGTAGCATACAGTAGAAGCAAATGTAGCAGGAGAGAGAGATTAGGCGAGGCGTAAGTTCGGCAAGAGAGAAGGAGGATACTGGCTGGGTCGCGTTACAAATGCTGCGGACAGGTCGAAGAGAATGAGAAATGATGAGAGGGATGAGGCTCTGGCGGAGGAGGAAAAATCAACACAAGTGATGGTCCAGACACGGGGAGTGGGGTAACGGAGAGAGCAGAGGTGCCACAGGACCTAGTGAATATTAGGTCAAGCTGGTTCCCGGCCTGTGTGTGGGAGGAGAAAGGGATAGTGTTAGGTCAAAGGTGGAGAAAAAGTTGGCTAGTTCAGGTGAGTGCAACTTCTCTGGCAGGATGTTGAAGTCGCCGAGGATAACGAGTGGTGTACCATCCTCAGGAAAGCAGCTGAAGAGGGCATCCATCTCGTAGTAGAAAGCACGGAGGGGACCTGGAGGACGGTAGATCACCACAATGGAGAGCTTGATAGGAAGGGTGACAGTGACGGCGTGGAGTTTAAACGCAGACCTGGCCAAGTGTTCTAGTGGAAGAACCTGGTAGGACCACATGGGCGAGATGAGGAGTGCGGTCCCTCCTCCTCGCCCAGATGGTCTAGGGGTGTGGAGAATGAGTAGACGGTGGAGAGGGCAGCAGGAGTAGCGGAGCTCTCTGGAGTGATCCAAGTCTCTGTCAGGATCAGGAAGTGAAGGGTCATTAGGGACGCGTAGGCTGAAATCGAGTCCGCCTTCTTGACCGCCGATTGGCAGTTCCAGAGTCCTCCCATCACCTCAAGGTCAGTGTTAGCAAGGGTAGGTGGATGGCACAGATAAGACGGGTTACTGCGCTGAGGAGCTATGGTAACGCCGTCTGCGGGTGGAAATCCTGACAATGAGTGGAGTACAACACATAGCTGCAACAGGGCAGACGGCCTCCCCGGGCTTCCTCGAGGGACTCCCACAGAGAGACTTCCTTAGTCTTTGTTTCCCGGGTCTTCCTTTGCTGGGTCCTGATGCTACAGCTGGCGCTAATAATAGCTAGCCCTTAAATGGCCAAGGTAGCTCAGGAAGACTTGGCTCCGCCCAGCTATCAAGGCTTTTGTTCTCACCTTAAGTGACAGAAACTAGCCAGAACGACCTCTTAACTGATCACAACCCTCACTTACAGCCAGATATGATACAACCTTCTTGTAAGACAAAATGTATGAGAGAGAGAGAGAATCGTTCAATCATTGGACAAAAAGGTCTGGGGCGGTAGTCGACCGGTCGAACTCCTTCTCCCTCATCCTGGTGCTGAATGTGTTAAATGCATCTGCATTTTTATGTGTTTTCCAGCATACGTTTTATGTGGGTGTCTGTCCATATTCCCAGACGGTCCGACAATTTGCTGCTAGTCTTGAATTTACTGCTAATCAAACAATAATTCCCATAATGCGCGCGGCTGAGCGGGTGCCTGTTATGTCCAAAGAGGCATATGCTTTGTAGGACTGGATCGGACCAAGGTGCATTCGCTTTTACAAGTGAACCGTACCAGGGTTCGTTTGGAAGCGAACTGAGACCAGCTGTTCAGGGAGGTCTTGGTCGGCAGATTTGGTTCACATCGAAGTGAGGTGGTTGCATTCACACCAACGCAAACGTACCGAACCAAGAGACCAAACTCATTTAGCGCGCACTAAATGCTGTTGGTGTGAAAGCACGAATAAACGGCTGAAACAGAATTATCGTCACGTAATCCATTGATTTCAACAATGTAACTGTATTCGAAATACTAACTATTTAAATTGTAACTAACGGAATACAGTTAGCTATCATTTGTATTCTGAATACGTAACGCCAGTACATGTATTCCGTTACTCCCAACACTGTCCAGAACGCACATCAGAAGTCAGTCAGGTCACATTAGAACGTAACCTGACTGGACCCGTTGGGTCAGTCAGCATTTCTGCGTCGTCCTTTCTTGCAGAAGAAATGTCCCAAATTGTGGGACATTTGGGTCTAATCGACTAGAACTGGGGTGTAGGGTGAATCAGCGTTTATTTGTGTTACGCGTCAAACATTGATATAGACTTCAAAAGACTGTGTGTGTGTGTGTTGATCATGATGATGCCAGAGGCTAGAACTATAATCAAAGCTTTTCTTTTTCTCTCTATTCTAGCTGAAATGGTGGGTTCATTGGCTCTTTTATAATCAGTCTGCATGCGAGATCATTACTATCACGGTGGCGTCACCCCGCCCTCCATTTCCAGCCAGTGCTTTGACTCACCCAATAGAACACTTGGGTTGAATGCAAGATTGAAATAAATATATGTTGCGTTTTTATAGAACAGTGTGTAGAATGCCATCAACATAGCCCCCCAGAGACGGCACTAAGCAGCGAAGGGCCTTCAGAACCAGGAGCCGTGTTGACGGCACCAGAAGAACCTCTCAAGGAGCGGCCGGCCGAAGAAGTCACCGCTAGGATAGCCCAGCAAGACCAGGCTGACCAGGACACACTCGCATGTAGGCTGTGTGTGTGTGTGTGTGTGTTTGTGTGTGTGTGTGTGTGAGAGAGTGAGTGAGAGAGAGAGATTCCTAATGAGTCCTTATCTTTGTTCTATAGTTGTGTCGGACAAGCTTGAGGACTCCCTGGCCAGCTCAGCCACCGCCACACTGCAGGCCATTGCAGCTCAGGAAGCTGCTCTCCAAGCAATTCTGCAGCACACTCAGAAGCTGAAGGAGGCGATGGAGACTGAGGTACTGCACATCAATTACTGTCAGTTT
Organism: Melanogrammus aeglefinus; assembly: GCA_900291075.1. Taxonomy (NCBI): domain Eukaryota; kingdom Metazoa; phylum Chordata; class Actinopteri; order Gadiformes; family Gadidae; genus Melanogrammus; species Melanogrammus aeglefinus. Next base: position 68,774 of record OLKM01001596.1, read on the forward strand.
GTCTGGCCTTTGAAAAACTGTTTATTAAAGGCCATAGGCTTGACTTGGATATTGAGTTGTTTATCATGTGGTTAACAGTCTTGACAACTAGTACTACTACTAACCTGCCACGATACCTACTTTTGCTGGATGATTTATTTTCCAGAAACAATGGCGATGAATGATATTTAAATTGTAAGCGTATTTTATGCGACTAAAGATAGTGGCTGCATTCAGGCAGTGTGATCGCGGTGCAACATTTCAATGAGCTGGAGGGTGAGTGTAGGAGGAGGTCTGTGTTGCAGATGATGGCAGCTGCCATGTGCGGGCCTACACTCCCTTATGGTCTGTCTCCACCGTGGTCTAGAAACCCACAAAGGTTAGGAGAAGAGAATCAAGAAATACTGAGGGAAAAATCTGACCATCAGAACCTTTCACCTATTTACACCAGTTACGATGTGAATATGCAAATAATGTCCGGGAAACTTGTTTTAGACCCTGGTTCCTGTAGAGGAACCAGGTTGTCCCAAGGTTCCTATTCCCTGGGTTCCAGAGAGAGGTGTTGTAATGCAAACCGCTCTACGAGTGGTGTTGGAATTGGGTCTTATTTATTAAATTTCATCACCAATCATCAGTGTTGGGAAAGTTCACTTTCTACGTGAACTAGTTCACAAATCTTAAAATGAACTAGTTCAGTTAAAAATTCATAATTCAAAAATTTGAACTAAGATCACAGTTCCAAAAAATGCACTAGTTCATAGTTCTTTTTTTCAATATGTTGCTGTAAGCTATTATTTTTTCCAGTATTTTGAACATTGAGCCCCCTTTGTGGTTTGTCTAGAATGAAGTAGAGCTGTTGAATCAAGTATCGTAGCGAAATACAGTTTCTATCGTGTTTTATTGCACATTTAGCGCATTTTGTAAATCCCATTTATTTCTGTTGGAAGACTGCTCATTGAGCGGAAACGGAAAGGGGGGGTGTTCACGTTTGCTTGTAGTCTTTTTCGCTCGGTTCTAGCCCTGCTGTTGAGACGGAGAAAAGACTACAACCAAACGTAAACAGCCCCCCTTTCCACAATGATTCTAGGAGGTATTCTAGTCCGCTGAGCTATGGATTGTACATATTTATAATTCAAAATTCGTCTCAGCCTTTCTACAACAGATCCTCTAGGGTCCATAGCATATAACCGCGTTTTCTGATTACAGTTTAATTCATTTTTCCCAATTTAACAGCTCTCGTTTTGAAGTATAATCACTGCGCCATTCGTTTCAATGGGAATCGCGACGGTCTATACATTCAATATAAAGTGTACATATTTATAATTTGAAATTCGTCCCAGCCTTTATACAACAGATACTATAGGGTCTATAGCATATAACCGCGTTTTCTGATTACAGTTTAATGTAACAGTAAGTTGACAACCCCGCAACTGCAAATTAACCACAAGGAGATAACCATGGCAACCGGTCAAACAACACGACGTTCTTAGCGTGCATCCGCCGCGTTGATAAACAAATAACCCCCTATTGAACGAAGTTAAACCAAGTGAGCGTGCCGTTTACAGACACCAGAATGAACGAGTTCACAGTACGTTCATCAGGCAGTAATACAGTATGTTCAGTTCACGTTCGCCCAAAATATGAATTCGTTCATGAACTATCGTTCAATGAAGGCATTCAGGCACAACACTGCCAACTATGCATTGTTTTTATGATGATTTTTAAGTTTACTAGAACACAAATTGTTTATTAGAGTATAAGGTTATTCGTAGATGAAGCCTATGATTTTGTCTGTATGCTCCAGAGATGGAAATTAATTTTTTTGCCCACCAGCCACTGGCAGGTAGATTTAAAAATCTACCAACCAGTCATCTTTTTTACCAGCCTTTTTATACGCTATATATATTTTAAATATATGCGTACATTTTAAACAATACAGGTGCTGGTCAAATTATTAGAATATCATGAAAAAGTTGATTTATTTCAGTAATTATATTCAGAACGTGAAACTTACATATTATATCAATTCATTACACAGAGTGATATATTTGAAATGTTTATTTCTTTTAATTTGGATGATTAGTAATGACAATTACTGAAAATCCCAAATTCAGTATCTCAGAAAATTAGAATATTAGTTACGACTAGTACAAAAAATGATTTTTTAGAAATGTGGGCCAACTGAAAAGTATGAAACATGGAAAGTTTCAGCATGTACGGCAATCAATACTTAGTTGCAGCTCCTTTTGCCTGAATTGCTGCAGCAATACGGCGTGGCATGGAGTCGACCAGTCTGTTGGCACTCCTCAGGTGTTATGAGAGCCCAGGTTGCTTTAATAGTGGCCTTCAGCTCTTCAGCATTGTTGGGTCTGGCATCTCGCATCTTCCGCTTCACAATACCCCATAGGTTTTCTATGGGGTTAAGGTCAGGTGAGTTTGCAGGCCAATCAAGAAGAGGGATACCATGGTCCTTAAACCAGGTACTGGTAGATTTGGCACTGTGTGCAGGTGCCAAGTCATGTTGGAAAATGAAATCGTCACCTCCATAAAGTTGGTCCGCGGCAGGCAGCATAAAGTGTTCTAAAACTTCCTGGTAGACTGCTGCATTGACCCTGGACCTCAGGAAACACAGCGGACCAACACCAGCAGATGACATGGCACCCCAGACCATTACTGACTGTGGAAAATTTTACACTGGACTTCAGGCAACGTGGGATTCTGTGCCTCTCCTGTCTTCCTCCAGACTCTCGGACCTTGATTTCCAAAGGAGATACAAAATTTACTTTCATCTGAAAACATAACTTTGGACCACTCAGCAGCAGTCCAGTCCTTTTTGTCTTGAGCCCAGGCGAGACGCTTTTGACGTTGTCTCTTATTCAAGAGTGGCTTTACACGAGGAATGCGACAGCTGAAGCCCATATCTTGCATACGTCGGTGCGTGGTGCTTCTTGAAGCACTGACTCCAGCTACAGTCCACTCTTTGTGGATCTCCCCCACATTTTTGAATCGGTTTTGTTTGACAATCCTCTCCAGGGCGCGTTTATCCCTCTTGCTTGTACACTCTTTTCTACCACATCTTTTTCTTCCCTTCGCCTCTCTATTAATGTGCTTGGACACAGAGCTCTGGGAACATCCAACCTCTTTGGCAATGATCTTTTGTGTCTTGCCCTCCTTCTTTAAAGTATCAATGGTCATCTTTTGGACAGTTGTCAAGTCAGCAGTCTTCCCCATGATTGTGTGTCATACAGAATCAAAACGAGAGACCATTTAAAGGCTTTTCCAGGTGTTTTGAGTTAGTTAGCTAATTAGAGTGTGGCACCAGGTGTCTTCAATATCTGACCTTTTCACCATATTCTAATTTTCTGAGATGTTGAATTTAGGGTTTTCATTGGTTGTCAGCTATAATCATCTTCTTTTTGGCAAAAAACACTTGAAATGTATCAGTCTGTTTGGAATGAATGTATACATTCTACAGGTTTTACTTTCTAAATGGAATTAATGAAATAAATCAACTTTTTCATGATATTCTAATAATATGACCAGCACCTGTATAATAGTAACAATAGATAAGAAAAGGGTTTTTCATACACCATTTTTTCCATAAGAAGTGATTTTTACTGTAAGTAGGTGCTACCAAGGAACTGAGTTGAAAATGTTACACTCTTACCGCATATGATAAACCATACACAGGTATCTGACATGTTAACTCATGTTTATTTCAAAGGTGTTACGATGACAAGATTGGGGATAATTCATCTAAATATAAATATAAATCATCAATAAAAAGTATTATCAATAAAAAGCAAATTGACACATTAACAATAAAACAACATGCATGGCTACACCAAGTCAATAGGAACATTTGTTTTTTTATATTTACATGAGACTGCATACAAATGTGTCCGCAGACATGGTAACTAATGTATGATAGTAAGCATTATTGGCCCTTAAAACTAATATTCAGAAAAAACACTGCCTCAAAAGGCTATTGGCTTAAGCAATACCAGTAGAGGCATATACTTGAACTTTATACCCTGAACTTTAAAGCGTTGCAAACTTGCAAAATGATAATTATATATTTAGTTGGGTATTCAGTCCAATGCTGAAAAATCATCTGTGGCATTCAGTAGACCAATTCTTTTGTAAAGTGTGTAAAGTATGACCAAGTGTTTCTTTCTGTTCAATAAATAGAACTTTATCAATCCCCTGTATGAGAAATTTGTTAATGTTTGTCCCTATAAAACAATAATGGTAAAAAAATAAATACAAAAAACGACGGTAACTGAGTAAGTAAACAGTCCAATCTGAAGGCACTACTTAACATGGACGTCGGAACTATTTTCTGAGAGGGGGGGCGGGATTTTTTTTTGGGAGGGTCGGGGAGAGACGCACACTTACAGTATCAATGATTAACGAATTATAATGCAGCATCTTAATTGTTAAGAAAATGAAACAAAATAAATGAATGAATAACTCAAGCCTTTATTAAGACACATAACACTAGGCTATAAAAACAGCATTCAGAAAAAGAACAGTTTGCGCTCCAAAGGGCTTTCACACTTTTCCAAAAGTGGACCTTCTCTCGGTTGAACCTGCTGATGAATTCTTCAAGCAGGGCCGAAACATCGCATTCATCAATAAGGTCACTATGCGCATTCATAATGGCCAAATGCGTGAGTCTTTCCTGCTTCATGGTTTTGCGCAGCCAGGTTTTCAATCTGCGCAAGGCAGAGAAAGAGCGCTCGGATGCCGCGACAGATATGGGCAGGGCCAGACAGAGCTTTATGAGCTTCTCCACCTCCGACAGCATGGAGCGGGTTTGGGGCTGAGACATTGCTGATTCATTGAACTCACATTGTCTTGTAAGCTAACAACAATGCGCGCGATCATATCAAAACAACAATGCCCGCGAAACAAAAGACTTTGTTTATTTTAGCCTACGTCACACTGAGCTGTCAGATGCAGCCTGGTTCCGTACAGCAGCCTAGCCTATGCCAGGCTGCTGTACGGAGCCAGCCAGGTTGCATGTCACATAGATCTGTGCATTATGAGATAAATGTAGTAAGTCAGACAAATTCAGTTTAAATTCAGATTCTTTATTTTTATTTTTTATGCATAATGCTGTGGGTAGGGAGGCTGATGGGGGGGGCGGATGGGATGGGTGCGGCCGCACCCCCCGCACCCCTAGTTCCGACGTCTATGCTACTTAACCACTCCCTCTACTCACTTCCACCAATGCAGAGCGAACAGAACTGAGTAGGGGAGGGCGTAGCCTAACCAGTTTGTGACCGACCCAGAGGAACGCAACGCAAATTCGATGTGAACTTGTGAGGCTTTAATAAAATCCCGGACGATTTTGAAATTCCGCCACACATTTTTTAAAAGTGTCTCAAAAACAGGGCATGTCCGGGCAAAAGAGGACGTCTGGTTACCCTACGTACGGGAAACCCATTTGATTCCTACCTGTTCCACTGTTAAATAACGGCCCAAATTGTTGGGCGCTATCCTGGTAATTTCTCTGCTTGAGAAATACGAAGTGTGGCGTGTGAGAGTGTGCATGGGCTGAATTGCGTGTGTCTCACGCCGAATGTGTGAGACTTGAGAGCCCCGTTACCAGTATATTATCCCAGATGTTGACAGTCGGAGTTCAGCAAAAGAGGCGTAGAAGAAGAAGGGGGCCAGATGTTGACAGTAATGGTTGTGGAACTGTGCAGCGCCGTACGACAATCTTTTTGATCAGACCTGACTGGAAAGTATTACCCGACACAGTGGCGGGTGAAGTGACGCAATTCACCCGCCACCATACAAATCCACCCGCAAATGGCATGTGGCGGGTGTTAATTTCCATCCCTGGTATGCGCCTACCTCAGCTGAGCTAAGGTCTCAACTAACAAGGTCCACCCTTAACCAGAAGAAAGAAAGAGAAAGAAAGCCTTTTATTGTCATTGCACGAGTCAAGTACAACAAAAAAAATTGTAAGCTTTCCCAATTGGTGCATTTTGAGAAAATAAATAAATATATAAATAGAACAAGAACAACAGTATATAGAAATGTAAAATAAATAATATAAATAATAATAAAGTAAAGTACAATCCAGCAGTGGGAGGTTAGGGGGGGGTCAGTCAGTCGGGGGTCAGTGCATGTGTGTGTTCAGGGTGGATACAGCTTTTGGGAAGAAGCTGTCTCTGAACCGTGAAGACCTGGTTCTGATGGACCTATAGCGCCTGCCAGAGGGCATCAGGTCGAACAGGTGAAAGCCAGGGTGTGAGCTGTCCTTTGTGATTCTCTCCGCTCTGCTGAGGCAGCAGGAGATGTATATGTCCTTCAGGGAGGGGAGGGGGCAGCCAGTGATCCTCTGTGCGGTGTTAATCACTCCCTGGAGTTTCTTCCGCTCTGCCTCAGTGCACTGTGAAAACAACACTGAGATACAGAACGTCAGAACACTCTCGATGGTGGAGCGGTAGAAGGTCACCAGCAACTTCTCTCCCACGTTGTTCCTCCTGAGCACCCTGAGGAAGTGAAGCCGCTGCTGAGCCTTCTTGACGACCGCCGCCGTGTTGGCAGTCCAGGAGAGGCCAGCAGAGATCATGGTGCCCAGGAAGCGGAAGGTGTGGACTCTCTCTACACAGTCACCGTTGATGTAGAGGGAAGCCGGGTCTGCTCTGCTTTTCCTGAAGGATGATCTCCTTAGTTTTTGTGATGTTCAATGCCAGGTTGTTGTCTGAACACCACAATGTTAACTTCAGGATCTCATCCCTGTAGGCAGACTCGTCTCCCTCTGAGACCAGTCCCACCACCGTCGTGCCGTCCGCGAACTTCACTATGGTGTTGCTGGGGTGGGTGGGACTGCAGTCGAAGGTGTACAGAGAGTAGAGGAGTGGACTTAGCACGCACCCCTGTGGAGAGCCTGTGCTGAGGGTGCGGGTGGAGGAGAAGTGGGGACAGAGTTTCACCTTCTGGGGTCGATTTGTGAGGAAGTCACTAATCCAGGAACAGGTGAGCGGGTCAAGACCTAGGGCAGACAGTTTGCAGACCAGGATAGCCGGGATGATGGTGTTGAAGGCTGCGCTGTAGTCAATGAAGAGCATCCTGACGTAGCTCTCCCGGTGTTCCAGGTGACTCAGCGCAGCATGAAGGGCTATGGCAATGGCGTCCTTGGTGGATCTGTTCGCTCTGTAAGCGAACTGGTGAGGATCTAAGGTGGGCTTTTATGTGGTGTAGGACCAGCCGCTCGAAGCACTTCATGATGTTGGGTGTGAGTGCTACTGGACGGTAGTCATTCAGAGTGTCCGGTGTCGATTTCTTGGCTACGGGGATGATGGTAGAGGACTTCAGACAGGCTGGGATGATGGCCTGTGTCAGGGAGAGGTTGAAAATTGTTGTGAAGACCTGTGAGAGCTGGTCAGCACAGGCCTTGAGTACCTTCCCAGGAAGTCCGTCTGGTCCGGCAGCTTTCCTGGGGTTGACTCCACTAAGCACACGTCTCACATCCTGCACCTGTACAGTCAGTGAGTGGGTGGTGGGGGCTTGGGTGTTGATGAAGCTGAGGTCTGTGATGTCCTTGATGTCTCGAAGCGGGCAAAGAAGCTGTTCAGTTCTTCTGCCAGCGAGATACTCGAGTTCACAGTTGTGGTGTTGCGTCCCCTATAGTTTGTTAACTGTTGGATGCCTTGCCACACCTGCCGTGGGTTGTTTTCAGAGAGGTGATCCTCTATTTTTCTCCTGTAGTCCGCCTTTGCCTTCTTAATTCCCCTCCTCAGGTCGGCTCTAGTAGCGCTGTACTGCTCTCTGTCTCCAGACCTGAAGGCGGCGTTGCGGACCTTGAGGAGCGTCCGGACCTGGCTGGTCATCCAGGGCTTCTGGTTGGGGAACACACGAATGCGTTTGTCCACTGTGACGTTTCCCACGCAGTACTTGATGTAGGAAAGTACAGACTCTGTGTGGACAGCCAGGTCCTGGTGTTTAAAAACATCCCACTCGGTGTGTAGGAAACAGTCTTGTAGTTGGGAAAGTGCATCCTGAGGCCACGTGGTGATGGTTTTGGTCTGTGGTGGTGCACTTCTCCTGAGAGGGGTGTATGCAGGGGTAAGGAGCAGAGAGAGGTGGTCTGACTGGCCTAAGTGAGGTAGTGGTATGGCTCTGTAAGCATGTTTAATGTTAGTGTAAACATGGTCCAATGTGTTTTTCCCTCTGGTCGGACACTTCACGTGCTGATAAAACTTCGGCAGGACAGACTTTAAGTTTGCCTGATTAAAATCACCAGCTATGATGTGAACACCGTCGGGGTGAGCACGCTGCTGGGTGTTTATGGCTTTTAGCAGTAGAGAGAGAGCTATGCCAACGTTTGCATCAGGAGGAATGTGAACAGCTGTGATTAGCACTACTGTTAACTCTCTGGGCAGAAAAAATGGGCGACATTTAACTGTAATGTACTCTAAGTCCGGGGAGCAGTGTGTGTCTATAGTTGTTGTGTTTATAGACCACCCAGCGGTGGACGGTGCGCCCCCCCCAGCTGTACGGCTGCGTCCGGGATCGACGGGTGAAGACATGTCTCTGATATTACAGACACGCAACAGTCTCGTACATAGCGGTTACCGTTGGCGAGTAGTTCCAGCTCGTCCATTTTGTGGGTCAGAGATCTTGCGTTGGAGAGGAACATACTCGGTAGAGGAGGCTTATGTGGGTCTTTCCTCAGTCTTGCCAGGAGGCCGGAGCGACGTCCCCGCTTCTGCTTCCTCTCCCTTCTCCGTCGGCGCGGCCTGCTGCAGCTGATTACGATCCACGGAGAGCCTGGTGGTCTCGCTATCTCGTCCGGCATGTTGTTGTGGCAGTGAAAATCGGCTGTAACCGGTGATTTTTTGTGGAAACCAACGTCCAGTAAAGCCTGTCTACTGTAGCAATTTTTCCTTGCGTAGTAGACACAAACAAAAACGTAAATAAAAGCGTAAAAAACAAATAAAGCACCGAAAGAGCCGTTATAAGCCGCTGCGACCGTGCGCGCCGCCATGGCAACAGGGCTCAACTAACAAGGTCCACCCTTAACCAGAGTCCTTAACCAACAACGACCACCCTTGACCAGAGGTCTCAACTAACTAGGTAAACCCTTAACCAGAGGTCTCAACTAACGGTCAAGCCAAGCCTTAAGACAATATTCCGATGTTGGAATTGTAACGTCATTTAAAATGTAGTTCTAGACAAAGTTATGCCCGTCTAAATATCCTATGAGTGTAAAATAGTGTAACGAATGGAAGTTTGTGGATTTCAGGGATTATGATGGATGAAGATTCTTTAAATCATCCATGTTTTGCAGATGTGAGTTTTGAGGTTGTTTTTCTATATGATAACTAACAGTAGGCAATATTGAGGTCAGAACAAATGATCGAGGTCATGTCCATGTATTGCACAATAAGTCGATGTCCAAATTATCGTGGACCAGGTCAACCGTCAATGATTTGGCGTGAACTAGATTGAACAATACAATAATCCTAAAGGTCTCGTAATGATGATGATGATGGTTATGATGTCCAGGTCTCCGCTGAGCAGAGGTCTTCACACTGGAAGGATCTAGAAGATGCTGTATGTGCACGAAGTCGCAACGTAGAAGAGGCTGGAGCAGCTCTAGTGCAGGCCAGGTATGAAACATCTTGACCCCTGACACGCAATAAAAACTAGTAATCATTTTACTTAAGCAAAATATGATGAAGATATGATATGTGTTCCTCAATATGGTTTTGATTCAACAGGCAGACTCCAGTTTTTGTATTAATCCCTTCTCCCCTGATGTGACCCCTGATGTGACCCTTGATGTGACCCTTGATGTGACCCTTGATGTGACCCTTGATGTGACCCTTGATGTGACCCCTGATGTGATCCCTGATGTGACCCCTGTGAGCAGAGCCTCTCTGGACTCCCTCCGGGCCGTGGTGGAATCGGCCAAGGACTCCAGGGTGGCGGCGCTCCGCCCGATGGTCCTGGCAGCGGAGGAGAACCTCCACAGCATGACGGTGGACCTGGACCGGGCCGTTGATAAGGTCTGTCCCCCTCCAATAGAATTCACCTAACCCTGACCTGGACTGGGCTGTGGTTAAGGTATTTTCTTTAAAGGTCCCATGACATGCCACCAGGTGTGAGTGTGATTAGCCTTACAAGCCTTTTTGAAAATCTGCCCCATATGACATCACAAGTGGGCGTGTCCACCTAGATGTGTGCTGGATAGATCAGTCAGTCTGTTTATCTTTTAATGTTCATTATAGGTCTTTGAGTTGTTGTAAATTGCGTTATAAATAAAATGTATTATTATTATTATTATTATTAATGTATTATTATTACCAGCCTACCCAGTGGACTGTAGCAAACGTTGCCATTCTATCCATCACACATCTAGGTGGACACGCCCCCTTGTGATGTCATAAGGGGCAGATTTTAAAAACTGCTTGTAACGGCTAATCACACTACACCTGGAGGCATGTAATGGGATCTTTAACCCTAGACCCAACTGGGGCTCACAAAGATGGGTTGGGATGTTACAGCTGTGATTGGCCCTGTCTAATAGGAAGGTTTTGAATCTATATTCAAACCCAGTTAAGGAACATGCTTTTGATCGGCATGTCCATGCTCGATGGTAAATGGGGAAGAGGTTGATGGCAAGTAAACGGGGACATGTGTGACAATAGGAATGTAAACAAATAGAACTGATAGCAGGTGGGGCTGGAACAAGGGTCTCTAATGCCCCTTTTCCACTGCCAAAATAGTCCCGACTCTACTCAGTGCGGTTAGTGCAGCCCTGCACTACACGGCACGGTACCAGTAAATTTTCGCTTTTCCACACAAAACCGTGGCCTGGAACTGGGCGGAGTCGGAGGGCGGAGCCGGAGGTGTTCAGGCGTGACGTCAGCTTCAGGCGACTAGAAAGTGCCATGCCACGGTCAGAAAAAAGTAAACAACGATGGCAGCACTGGACGACATCGAGGCAGTACTGCTGTTGCTGATTGCTCTGTGGCTTGTAGCGACAGAATCAACTGTCTATTCTATTTTTCTTATCGTTTTGTCGTTGTTGCTCTTGCAGTTGTGTTTTCATACATGACGGGTGAATGTTTAAAGACCCCCGCGCTTCGTCGCATATGTCATTTCATCTAACCAATCAGTGGACAGCACTGTTCACGTGACATTTAGGCCCCCGACTCGTACCGGCTAGACCTACCTCTGAAACAGGTACGAACTAGAGATGCGCGGTTGGCGGTTACACCCGCGGACTCCGCGGTTAAACCGCGGATCGGGCGGGTGACGTGACAAAAAATAATATTTTAATTAAATTCGGGCGGTTGGCGGTTTAACCAACGAAATTCAAAAATATATACACATTGTTAAATGTCGTTACCTACTTCCAAGCACATTTTGAAATAATCCAATTCTCATCAGGCAGTAAATTGGCCTAGTTCCATGTAAGGGCCTATATGCATACAGCATTTATCTGAGAAGATGGCAGCGCAGGCGAAGGTAGTTAGGGAAAAGATAAAAAAGGGAGAACTAAAAACAAAGGAAAGAGAAGGTCGGAAAAGTGCTGTCTGGAACAATTTTTATGAAGTGGTGAATCCAGATGACACCAGTGCAGGCTATGTCATTTGCAAAAGCTGCGAAGGTGTCTATGTCCATGACAGTCACAAGACGGGTACGTCTAACATGGTGCATCACAAGTGTGCTAAAGCTCAAACCTCCACAAGCCTTATGACAAGTTTCGTCCGTCGAGATCCCAATAGAGTACCACAGGATGTCAAATCAAAGCTGACAGATTCATGTGTGGACCTGTGCTCTCTTGATATGCGCCCGTTCGATATAGTGTCTGGTAAAGGATTTCACAAAGTGGCCCAGACGTTAATTGACATAGGTGCTAAATTCGGTGCCGTTGACGCTGGTGCCATCTTACCCCATAGGCAAACGGTCTGCGACCGGGCAAAGAAGCAGGCTACCATTGATAAGAAGACCCTTTCAGATGCCATCCAGAGAGCTCTAAGCAGCAACGGTGGTATTGCCGTAACCACAGATATGTGGACTGATGAGTTTAAAAAGAGGGCATACACAGTCCTTACGTGCCACTACATCAGTGAGTGGAAGCTGGTAAATCGTATTTTGGCAACTGTGGAATTTGACCCTACCCTGAAAAAAACCAGCGAAAACCTCCATGAGCAGATTACCAGTGTGTTAATGTCTTACAGAATACAGACAGACAAAATAGTTTTTGTCAGTGACCAGGGCTCAAACATAAAGGCCGCACTCCGATCCTATCACTGGATTCCGTGCTCCGCACACATCATTAACACGGTGCTGAGACATACGTTCAGTACAAAGGGCGCTGATTCCGACAGCATTGAGGATGTAGTGGACCTGATGGATTCCTGCAAAGAGCTTGTTGCTTACCTGAAGCGAACCGGTGCGATCGCCAGCCTAAAGCACACCGTGAATCAAGAATGTGATGTGCGGTGGAACAGTAAAGTCACTATGTTGGAATCCATACAGAGACAATATCACGATATAACGGCGCTTTTCCACTACACCTTTCCAGCACGACTCGCCTCGACTCGCCTCGACTCGCCTCGGTTCTTTTTGCGTTTCCACTAGGGAAAGTACCTGGTACCAGGTACTATTTTAGTACCTGCTCTGGTGAGGTTCCAAGCGAGTCAAGCCGGTACTAAAATGTGACGTCGACACACTGCTGGCCGCTGATTGGTCAGAGAGTGTCGTCACTCGTCTCATCTTCGGCTTCATACTGCTGTACGGCTTCCAAAACTCTCCTGTACTTTTCTGTTGTGTTTTGTCTCGCCGCCTGCAGCCTTTTCTGACTATCTTCTTTTGCTTTGTTTGTGACAAAAAGCCACAGAACGAGCAGCAAGTACACCACTGCCTCCATGTCCTCCATTGTTTGTGTTTGTGTCGCGCATAGAACGACGTCACGCAGTTTCGCACCGCCGTGCTATGACGACCCCGCCCACGTTGAGTAGGTACTTTTTGTAATGGAAAAGGAACGTGGGCGAGGCGAGGCGAGTCGTGCTGGAAAAGTGTCGTGGAAAAGCGCCATAAGAGAGCTGCTACAGAACAGAGACCAAGAACATCGCCTTGATGGCATCCACCAGGATCAACTCACACACTTGATCGACTTTCTCACCATTTTCAAGTTAGCAATCACCGAGCTTGAAGGGGAACTTTACCCAACGATTCACATGGTGTTGCTCTGGTTTTCCAAGCTCAAAAAACACTCTGAGCCCAAGTTTGGAGACCCACCTTATATGAAAACTCTGCGCTCTCGCGCGTCTGCCCTGCTTGGTGATAAGATGTGCCCTACTGCTACTCATAAAATTGCCACCTTTCTCCCCCGAAATTAAAGTCCCTTAAAATGCTGGCAGAAGAGGACAGACGAGAAGTGCTTAAGCAAGTTCGGGAGCTTTTACCAGAGGAAGGTGTCCGTCTCAGTCATGATGGAGAAGAAATCAACCCAGTCACCGAGCCCATGCCAGCAACAGAGCTAGGTGGTGAGTCAATACTTTGCTTAGGCTATTAAGTCTAATTAGGCTCTTGATTGTGTGTTTTTCATTATAAGTGTAAAATTTTAGGCTATGTACCGACATGGATCAATATTATATTCCATCTGTCTTTTGTAGGTGAGGGCGCAATACCGAAAAAGCCAAGGATTGACTTTACGGAATGGGAGGAGGATACAGCAGGCTAATTGTGGATGAGGTAGAGGGGTACTCCTCTACAAATTTAGATATAGATGCGGGATCAGCAGAGGTAAATCGACTCTCCTTTTGGGAGAAACAAGGCCAGTCGTTCCCACGACACAGCACCTGGCAAAGCGTATTCTTTGCGTTCCAGCAACAAGTGCTGCGAGTGAGCGCTCCTTCAGTGCAGCAGGGCGCGTTATAGAAGCCAGGCGCTCTGGCCTGAATCCTGACACTGTGGATGCTATCTTATTCCTCCATAGTGCTAAGACACATTCTAAATAGAACAAAGGTTAGGCATATCAGCAGAGGTTTATTTTGGTTAAATTAGGATGGCTACGTTTATAGCTTGCGTTTTGGGCGCACCACAATTGATAGCTTAAGGCTTAGGAGACACATTAGCCTATATGCCATTTTTTTTTATTTAGTTTGAGTAGTTTAAGTTTTGTATAGTGGTTGTAGTTTCATGATATGTGTCTTGTATTTTGACTGGCTGGTTGAGGTTTGATATACAGGTTATAGTTTAATTTGGTAGTTATAGTTTCATACCTAGTTTGACTGACTGGCTAGTTTGATATGAAACTAATATGAACTAGTTTCATATGTTTGTAGTAGTTTGAGTGGCTGGTAGTAGTTCAATCCGCAGGTTGTTATTTAATTTACTGTTCCCAAAGGCTGAAGTGATTGAGCTAAAGGCTAGGCCTAATGCATTAAGATATTTATTTATTTTGTATAATATTTTTTTCTGCCTGTTGTTTCTTCATAAAAAAGGCATTGTCTGATAGAAGCTATCAATAAAGGTTCATCTTTCGCGGAATTGGTGTTTTCCGATGTTTCACTGAGTCCTCTCTGTCTCTAATATCTCACACACACACACACACACACACACACACACACACACACACACACACACACACACACACACACACACACACACACACACACACACACACACACACACACACACACACACACTAACGGAAGCAAAAAAGTTTAAATTAAGTGACGATCCGTCCCATGTCGCGTCTCCACAAACCTGCAAGTTATGAGACAGCTGTCAGTATTGGAAGAAGCTTTAACGTCTCGTAGATGAAACTGCCTGGGTTATTTTGTTTCGTATAAGTTATATTTTAAAACAGCCAGTCATTGTAGCCTACCACTCGTGGAATATGGAATTTCAAAGAGATGATGGAGTGATTTGACTCAGAAGTGACATCAGGCATTGGCAGCGCGAGATGTGCAGAACAAGTTAAACTTCTAGCTCAGTAACATCAACACCTAAGAAAGAAGGTAAGAAAAATAGTCGGAAAACTTTGATTTGCAAGGCAAGCAGGCAAGTGTTGGGCTTGTTACAGTAGCCTATATAGCCTTCAATGCGGTGAAATTTCGGAATTAATAGGCTCGAGTGAACAGGCAAGAACTTTCCAGCCTCGCGTCAGCAGCGCATACCTAAAAACAACAGGCGGATGGCGGGCGGGTGCGGTTTTGAAAATTGGGTAAAAAAATTCTTGCGGATGGATGGCGGGCGGATCAAGCGTTTTGTGATGCGGTTGCGGATGAAATAATAGTCCATCCGCGCATCTCTAGTACGAACAGGTACTGAAAACCGTAACGGGTCCCGCCTCCAATCCGCAGTGGAAAAGCTCTCAAATCAGGGTAGAGTCGTGCAGAGCCGTGTCGTACCGTTGCGAAAACGCGCAGTGGAAAAGGGGCATAACCTTCACCTGGCAGAGCTGGAAGACACTTAATTTCCAATTAAACATGGCTAATGCTCCACCATAGACCAGAGAACTTTAACAACTATGGAGCGTCCACCAACTTAAGTCGCACAAACTTCAAAACTCTTGAACTTCAAAACAATCGCGCCGGTGTAAGAGTGGCTTAACTCTTGTGAGTGCCAACTCTCACCAAGGCCGAGATAACCCCCACTATGAGTCTTTACTTGTGAAATTACCAGCGATAATCTGTTATTAAAACCCCTTTTTAAGACTTACTTACAGCTGTGTTTAAGGTCTGCATCCGAGTTAGGTTCAGGCTTCCCAGAAACAAATAGTATAAGGTTTTTGTATGGGGCGCTTTTCATGTATGACGTTTGCATGTGTTAGAAATGATAGAAATGGCGATAACTCACTCTTTCCTAAACCTCAGCCTAAAACACGTTTTGAACGCAGCGCAAAACCACCCACCCCTTGTCTGTGATTGGTTGGAATACTATTTATTTTGTTTTGTGTGCAATCTCGGAGCATCGGCTGCCTACAGAGACAGTTTTTTTTTGATGGCCTGCTTAAGAAGCGGGCAGCTCGCGGATCGTGAGGGAAGATCAGATGAATGTGATAATCGATGTTTCGGCCTACAATCGCTGATACAACAGTTAATAGTCCAACCAATAATATGTGCATGTAGTTATTGCAGGAATATGTTGTACCCACTGTTATACAAAAACAAAATGTATTCAAGCCATAGATTCAGGAGAGCGGTCTATATTTGAATGTCATGTGACATGTCTAGGTGCAGTCTGTATTTGAATATCATGTGACGTGTGTGTAGGTGCAGTCTGTGGAGTCGGAAGCTAAGATCGTCTCCCAGTACAGTGAACTGGTCAACGAGGCCAAGCAGCAGTTCCAGAGGGAGTTGAGCAGCATCACTCCAGAGATCCAGGCCAATTGGAAAGGACTCTGTAAGAGGACCCTATATACAAACGCACGCTGCTCTGTGATAGGTCCATCCCTTGCTGTATTGAGTCTGGGTTCTCTCCCCAGCCGGCACGTTGTCCGTTGATGATCTCAACGCGCTGATCGCCCACGCCCACCGTCGCATCGACCAACTGAACCGGGAGATGGCGGAGCAGAGGGTTCGCGAGCAGGTTCACATCGAGGCGGCGCTGGAGCAGCAGAAGTTGGAGGACCAGAAGGCCTTGGAGAAGGCCGTCAGTCTGGCTGTGGAACACAACTTGGAGAGAGCACGGCTAGAACAAGAGAGGAAGGTGGGGATCGAGGATCTGCTTATGGAAGCTTGCTCTGTAAATGTGTATTCTAAACTGACTTCACGACTTGATGGCCTTACCTGTTACTCCTGCAGCAAGTGGAGCTGAGGGAGGTGATGGAGGCGGAGATGAGGACGCAGCTCCGCCGACAGGCTGCCGCCCACACCGACCACCTCCGAGACGTCCTGAAGGTCCAGGAGCAGGAGCTACAGGCGGAGGCTGAGGAGGTCTGATGGTGGTCTCTTTCCAGATGATGCCAGTGTTGGCGCTACAAGTCGTTAGAAGGGCTTGTAAAACACGGCTTCTAGAGGAGCGTCATTTAAGCTGGCATTGCTATGCAGGGTATTGCATTGTTAATCGGATCATTGAAAACCTTCAACCAGACCAGATCAATAATAAAAACAGAATCCTCACCAATGACTAAATGTAAGGTGCAATAACATCTAAATGCATCTCCAACTTCCCACAACCTGTCTGGTACCAGGCTGAGGAATCCCTTTATCCAATCACAGCGCTCCTCGCTCCTATGCCCTCAATCTTGGGTGAACGAGCGAACCACATCTTCCCTCATTACTAAAACTAATATTAATCCAAGTCTGTATTCTTTTACACAATCAACATTGGATTATCTTTATCAATAACGAGTCCATTGACACATACCTATGATTTGGATAGCAGCTAAATCCCACTGGACAGGCTTACCTGAAGGTGTCACTGGTGGTCAGGGTTAGGGTTAGGACGACCTGAAGGTATCACTGGTGGTCCGGGTTAGGGTTAGGACGACCTGAAGGTATCACTGGTGGTCCGGGTCAGGGTTAGGGTTAGGACGACCTGAAGGTATCATAAACCCTAACCCTAAAATAAGCTGTAATGTCCTTCAACCATGATCTGTTCTTTTACTATGAAATATAGTTAGAGGAATTTGATAATTAACGTGAGAAAATCTTATACAGGCCATTGTTTCAATTAAAATTATTTGGGAATTGAAATGTGAACATTATCTCGGTCACAAACGTCTTATTATTAACCTTTAATTCACATCATGTTCTGGATCCATTGGGTGCAATTATGAGAACTGCCGAATGGTCAGAGCAATGTGGTCGACACGACTGACGGCTCCGACCCAACTCCCCAACAAGTCTCTGAACTCTGATATTGCGGCTCACACAGAGGGAGGGTCTGACCGGGATGGGATCGGAACACATCCGTCAAACATTTTGTTTGATAATTGATTGCTGTCATTGGTTAAAACATGGCATGTTTAACCTTCTACTGTCTGTAGGTGCTGAGCAGTAAGATGATGGAGCAGGAGACGCGCTACCGCCAGCTGACCCAAGAGCAACTGGATAACTTCACCCTGGACATGAACGCTGCCTACGCCCGTCTGAAGGGGATGGAGGAGGCTATCGACAGTAAGACCCAGCAGGCCTCTCACTTCTATGCATACATTCCATTGTTTTATGTCATGAAATGATTTGATATATATAGCTTAACATAAACACAGACAGTAAAGCACTACGTGATTATAATATAAATAGGCTCACAAAGCAACCATCATTCAAGCAGATTCTCGAAAGACTGCATCAAAATAACGGACAACCAGAAGGACCTAGGTTATAATTAGGTTATATATCTAGGTGATGAAGAGAAAGTTCTCTCACGGACACGTCGGACAGCGAAATATTTGATTTAATCTTAAGGCATGATCATGGGAAAAGTACTGGCAGCAAAGTCTACCGAGAACACATTCGCCGAGACAATAGATTCACAAGATTCTTATAGGGAACATTAACATTGTGGGAAGGGAGTGGGAGTGACCTTAGGCCAAGTAAATTTGTAATACAATGGTTGGGTATTGGACATGTCTGCAGGTTTGGCTCTAAACGAGTTTACACAACAAAGAAGTCAGTCGATTGGCCTGGTCACAAAACCAGACTTACTGGCTCCAGTGGGAACTTGAATACGAATTAACTTAACCTCTCTCAGTTTAAGAGAGGAAGGGATTTGTTTTAAGTTACAGGGAGAATGTATACAGTTCCTTCTAATGTAATAATTATATAAATTATATAATTATATCATATAATTTGTTTGTGATTGTATATTTAGAGTTATGATTGATATTTCCACGACACTAGGTTATATTTAGTTTTGTTCCAAATTATTTCCAACTATGTTCAAACCCAGATGAATCCATTGTTTTATGCGGGGTAAAGGTCTTGATTGATTGTCTTTATTGCGAACAATCAATGTTCTTCAATTGGAGAACTAATGTATTGATCCCTAAATAGCGTTCTATCTCACTAATCTATCAAGGGGCTCATGCATGCCATCTCTATGCTTCACACACACAGCCATCTTTATGGTTCAGGATACATTGACAATTCTCTATGTCTAAGTGTTTTTTTGGTGAGGAAAAAGTCTGCTATTGTTTCCACAAATGTACGCAGATGGAAAATCAGTTGAATGTGTATAATGCAGTCTGGGCTTTTCACCGTTGAAGGTGTTTTAATGGTTGATCCCATGCTCTTCATGTGGCACTCAGGTCATGTGATCGCAGAGGAAGAGGCTCGTAAAGCCCACCAGCTGTGGCTCTCGGTGGAGGCGCTGGGCTATACTTTGAGGAGCTCCAGCCTCGACTCCTTGACCCGGCCCCTGGAGCCTGCCGCCCAGGCCATCAGAGAGAGCTGTCAGGACGAGTTTGCCGTGGCGTTGGCCGCCGCGCTGCCGGAGGAGTCGCTGCAGCGAGGCGTCTACAGCGAGGAGTCGCTCCGCGCGCGCTTCAACGCCCTCCGCTCCTTGGCGCGCCGGGTCGCCCTGGTGGACGAGTCCCACAACTCGTTGTACCAGTACTTCCTGTCCTACCTCCAGGCTGCGCTGCTCTTTGAGGAGAGGCAGGAGGCCCCACCCGCTAAGATCAGCAGTCAGGACTTGGACCCCTTTAAGATCCTCTCCTATGCCAGTTACAGCCTGGAGCAGGGGGACCTCGAGCTGGCTGCCAAGCTGGTGAACCAGCTGAGAGGAGAGGCCAGACGAGTGGTTCAGGACTGGCTGGTTGAGGCCAGACTGACCCTGGAGACTAAACAGGTGGTGAGTCTTCTGTCTGCGTATGCTAATGCCGTTGGTTTGGGGACCACCCAGGCTCCATAGTTCCTTCTGATACTTCACCAGTACTTTAGTTATAGAGGCATTATCATAATAATCACTCAAAGGATTATTTCTTTGCTTTGTGTTACTTTGACGCATATTTGAGAACGGCATCAATGCAGCTGATCTGTGTCGTGCTGAGGTTGATGTTTCCTGAGATGCGAAGCAGCCAAATGTCTCCAGGTGTTTCTGGATGTTCAGATGTAAAACGTATTACTCTTGTTAAGAATGGGTGTGTTCCAATAAATCATAGACAACAATTAGAGGGGTTTTCTTTACTGTTATTAATGCATAATTTATGCAGATGTGTTCTAGCCTGTGGTGTCTCAGGCTGATGAAACTTGAGTACCGGTATATGGTTCACAAATAGGTGCATAAAGTATCCTAACATCTTACTTTAAATATGAACTCAAACTTGAATCTTGCAAACAAAATTATTGATGTATCCCATTTGAACCTCCATGAAATATAAAATCTTAGTTTTTCTCTAGAATCATGAATTAACTCGAATGAGTCTAAAAAATGTTATATGCCGAAACGTTTGGTATTAACATACCCGATTATTGCATCTCCTCGTAAGAATTGCTTTGTCGATGGCCATTTCAAAACACATGCAAAAATAAATAAATAAATATCTACAGATATTTGAATCAAAGCGGTTGTCCATAGAATTGTTTTTGTTCCAGATGCATACATAAAACAAGACTGTCAGGAACAACACGTCATATGGTATACAAGAAAATGATATACAAAGCACACAAAATATGCCATTTTCTGTGTGGCTGGTAAAAAGTAATTAGTGCAGATCTGGGCGGAGCTTGAGGTGTTTGGTCAGCAGCTGGACGCTGGGGGGCATCCGGGGTCCAGACTCCAGGGACCTGTTCCTGAAGAGCTGGCCCCAGAGGAGAGCGGGACTGCCGGATCTTCCCCGCTCCTTTCACAGTCCTGCAGGTCCAGTTGTGGAAAAACACTCAACAAAATAAGAGGTTGTGAAAGCCGACTTAATACATTATCTCACACAGAATCAGGCTCAGCACGCCAAGGTTGAACTACCTATAGTACAGGTGAAGTTCAACAAGGAGTCGGGGAAAGTCACCCGCCTAGTATTGGCCGGCAGCCACAGTAAGAAGCGTTCGTGTTAACATTTCCGAGATGTTAAGATCCCTCCTAGTCTGGTTTTCACCATACTAAGCTCAATCATTTCAGATTGAACATTAGTCTGGGGAAGCTGCGCTTTGTTTCTACTGCTCAAGAGGCGGGATCAATGGGCATCGTTCAAATGACTGCACGCAATTGGATAGTCCTACAACCAATCAGAGCAACTTTCCGGGTGACGTACTTTGCAGAGCGGGGCTATTTGGTAAATTAAACTTTTACCAAAGCCGGTAGGTAGAATTGCAAACACGTCCTTCTTCTGAAGGAACTGTTCCAGGGCAAGTTTTTGCTCTTTTTTCAATAAAAACTTGCCTTTAAAATCATCCAAAACAGAAGCGACAGCGGCATCGAAATCTTGATTCTCCTCGGTGGCTGCCATGTTGAGTGTACACAACCATAGACATATATACATAGACGCCGCATCGACTGTGGAGCGACGTGCCGACAGGCGGCCACTTGGAACGGACCTATCTGAGCAGCCAAAGAACAGGTATCAGAGGGAAAGAGATACTCCATCGAATCTCAAATTAGAATATTCAAATCTTCTTGACGTCATGTTCAGGATAACAGCCTAGATCCTCCTCATGCGCAATCAAAAGTATACTATGATATGCGTAGGCTTATCTTTCAAAAATAATATTCAGTTCTCTTTAGCGACTGTATTCCTGAGTTTGACAAACACACCCGTGAAAATAGCTGACAAATGAGCGATTTATGATCATTTTTATTGTGTAGACACATCATTTCTCCATAGACGTAATGCACTGTAGGAGCGAATGGTCCTGTTCCAAGATGGCCGCCCTGTAGGCACGTCGCTCTAGTGGGCGGCAACAGTCAATGCGGCGTCTATGTATATATGTCTATGTACACAACTGCTGCTTCGCGTCGCTTATGTTTCGTCATCGCACGTCACCGGCCAATAGCGTGCCAGGAGAGAATGGCCGTTTCTGATTGGAGCCAAAGATTCTGGCAATCGAGCAGCGAAAGTAGACCTGAGGGTACCCAGCCCAAACTGCCGAGCGAAATTCAAATTTCCCGGAAGTTCGGGCAGGGTTCACCCAGCCTAGATCACTCCTACATGCACTGACCAATCACAACACTATCGGGGCTCCTTAGGAGACTCCCGAGGATGGTGAGGATGAGGCTCTCCCACCAAGAGTCGACCACACCCACATTCTAACAACATGACTCCAGGAAGCTCAACCACTAGGTGTCAGCAGGTACTTGAAGCTGGGTGATCTTTTAGCAGACGAGTTGCAAGGTCTGAAGTGGGGCTGTGGTCGAAGCCCCTGCCCCTCACAATCTGCATGGCCCTGTAAAGCACAAACTTCTATAGGCATAATGTCTCAGGCTTTAGTGTTACTTACCTCAAGGCACGTTGTTTCGTTTTCTTAGTCGGGTTGCATCACAAAAAAGTCCAGCTGAAAGTCTAAAAATTATTTGAATACTTTCCAACATTAACTGATTGATCTGCAAGTTGCTAGAAATAAACATACCCTAAGCATCCTCTATCACAATATAAAATACTATTTATCATAGAAGGGTAAGCTTACCTTTCAAAGAATAATATTCCAGTTATACTACACTAGGGATTTGTATCATCATTGCAAATAAAGGCCTATATTGCCCACCGGCACACATTACTTGAGGCCAATCAAGAATCCTATTAGCAAAACTTCGCATAATCAAACACAACAGTGGTTTGGAAAGGCAATTATCTTTTAATGTAACCTGAGACCAAATCGTACAACATGTCAAAACAAATGCAAAAGTGTTTGATAAGCACACATACAGGCACTAAAACCATTTGGAAATATACGTTTATCATTGGTCTTGTGGTTCTCATTTGAAGAATGGAACACAAAACAAAATAATGGCCTGGGTTCTTTCTTTATTTTTTTTACAGATTCTTAGTTAGCCAACCCTGAAGACCAAGGGTTGATGTAGAATTAGTAAAAACGATTGTACTATTATGTTTTAATTCTTTCCATTCCCTTGCTTATAAAATGGTAATTAAAGGACATTTAGGGTGGTTGAATTATTGGGTATGGGCCCAAAAGAAAACAAATTAAATTCACAATATACATTGACATCTATAAGAAAATATCTGATGGTAAAATATTAGCCGATAGCACTTATTTGACATAAAATGCTCTTCCCTCCAATTATGTGTTGCGCAACACCAGGACAAAAACTACAATGTCAACGAAAATCAACCCCAGGGGGCAAAAAGAGGAGTCTCAAAAATAAAATAACTTAACAAATCAAGCCTAGAGTTCAAAATAACACATGATTCCTTGCATGGAAGCATGGAAGGAATGGGTGTGGATACTAGTAGCGCTTACTGATCACTAGCTGGGTCGTTCAATCGTTTAAAAAAAATCGAGGTGTTACACCTGGCCAGATCAAAAAAGAGTCGGTGGATAATCGTAGCTCAACTGACATCAGCCAACCCTGCTCTGCTGCTGACAAATAAACTGGACGACCTGGATTAGGAAAGTTGAAAGGCTGTTATTGGTTCTCTTGGGGAAGAACGGCATTGAAGGCACTTTAACCTCTGGAAGACAAGTTCCAGAAGACGCCGGGTCAGATCCAACCTCTGGTACCAGAAGACGCCGGGTCAGATCTAACTCATGAGGAAGCTGAAACCAAAAAAATAAATAAAAATCACAAAACCAAATCATAATTACACAACACTATTTCCATACTTCCCAAGAATTAAGCTCATTACATTTAAAAATGATCTCAATCCCATTTGTTCACTGGCTATATGATGAACAAGTGTTTTTACACATACCTGTAGGGGTAGCCATGGTACTTTGCTCTAAATATGGACAGCAGCCAGCTGAAGAAGAGCATCACAAGGCCGATACCTGCTACACATAGTACTGAAACACACACACACACACAGAAACATATTAATCTTGCCGACTACTGCTGTTACGCAAAATTACTAAAATACATTACTAAAAAACATCACTAGGCATGGAGGCCAGCGAATCATGAGCACACCCTCCCTAAAAATACTACTTAAAGTGTAATATTGCGTTTTATCTGAGGAACGTAATACAAACCAATGCAAGATATACCTTTTCAAACATTGGAATGCTGATTTTCCGTTTGCAATACAGCCTATAAATTCATCTGAAAACAGCCACGTCTAATAAATGCATTTCCGGCAGGGGAAGCTTTACTTTCCCTCCCTATACCTGAGGCTGGGAGGCTCACTGTATGGATAATGTCAGGGAGTGCGGCCCACTTTGACCACACTCGGACAGGGAGGACCAGAGCCTGAAAGGCCTCCTGGTAGACCAAGGACACTTGAGGATTCTTAAGAGACTTCACATTGTTGTCAAGCGATGTTTACTCTCCTCTGCTCTTGAGACGACCTCCGTACCTCGAGGCAATGCCCCTGCCTGCACCTCAAACTAAGCGCACCCAGACTAAATGAGGCATCTTCTGTCAAGCACAGCTTCAAGTCCAACTCCTCCCTCATCTACTTTAGAGCATCGATCATCAGTGATCTAGAGATCTAGTGATGGTGGATTTTTCACCAAAGAAACATGTACTTACCTGGTAGAGGAAGAGAAAACATTTGCATGGTTGGATATGCGAACATTCAGTTTGGCACTTGACTAGAAATGTGAATACCCCAAGCACATCTGTTGAACAGCAGTTATACCCATGTGCGTCTGCTCACTTTTTCTTTTTCCGATGTCCATGTCTGAGGTGGCGGCCTCACACAGCAGCACCATGCCCATGGTGACAGCGCCATCTACAGAAACCGTTAAAGACTAACAACATCATTTCACCTTCTCATGAGGTTATTAATATTCTCATTCATGGTATGAGGCTATTGGTATCATGTTAACTGTACAATAAGGCTGAACCCAGACTCTCTGAAATAGTTGTTGGTAGGAAATCTGATGATAAAATAGATTATGAACCTTGGTAATGATATACAATAAGTGTACATCAATTAACAATTAAATAAAGTTAGTTAATGAAATAATAGGCCTTTTTATGTAGCATTAGCATATGGGTTAGACTTAACCATAACCCTTTAAAAAATGTATACATTACTTTAGACACCATTACCTTAGTTAACATGAACAACATTAGCTAACGATTACTAAGCTAGTTAACAGTTCATTAACTAAGTAAATGCTGATTACTGCCTTTAATAATGTTAGTTAATGGTTAATTAAGGTACTTAAAGTATTAAAAATGCAGGCTTTATTTCTGATGAATGTGATTAAGAGGGTTTTTAAAGGAGCCTCTACACATTAATGGCTTTATTTCTTATGACATTGACTGTAAGAGGGTCTTTATGGATGCCTCTATATATGAAGGGGTTCATTTGTGAAGACAGTGATTAAGAGGGTCTTTAAGGGAGCCTCTATATATTAAGGGTTTCATTTCTGATGACAGTGAATAAGAGTTGCTTTAAGGGAGCCTCTATATATTAAGGGCTTAATTTATCAAGGATACTGAACAGCAGGACAATGTGCGTCTCAGCCACAAACTGAGCCTGACTGCTTCCATGGATGTAACTCTGAAAACAAAAAAATAACCAGCACTCAAATCTTGATGTTGCAAATACTATACTTCGATAGTATATTGAAATTTACGATTAATAGATACATATTCTCTCCCTCGGACCCCGGTCACTGACCACTTGTCCTGTGTTTGGGTTCTTGTGAGCATAGGGAGGACCTCGGATATGGTTCCACATCTGGCCTGAAGTCATGATCAAGACAAAGCACTGAAAGAGAAAAATACAAGATGACTTTAAAGTGTAAGTCCGGCGAGAATTAAACCAAGGTTCTTTTTCTGCATGAAAACAGATCAAATAAGCCATCCAGACATTTTTCTCAGTTGATCACCCAGTATATAGCTTGCCCGGAGCAACGCTAGGCCCCTCACTGGTGCTAATATACCCAATTAACCTCAATCTTATCTTCTCAGGACTTCTATTCAGTTTCAAATGCTCAGATAATACTGATTTAAAGCAAACATCTGGCCCCCCAGTTACAAGCCAACATGTTGGCCCCCAGTTACAAGCAAACATGTTGGCCCCCAGTTACAAGCCAACATGTTGGCCCCCAGTTACAAGCCAACATGTTGGCCCCCAGTTACAAGCCAACATGTTGGCCCCCAGTTACAAGCCAACATGTTGGCCCCCTAGTTACAAACCAACATGTTGGCCCCCAGTTACAAACCAACATGTTGGCCCCCAGTTACAAACCAACATGTTGGCCCCCGGTTACAAGCGGGTTTAACCCTCCATCCTGGTCAGGTGTTTGTCTGGTCTTACGAGTGCAGAAAAGGCCCAAACATTCTTGTTAAAGAGGAATTCTAGGTTGTGTCTCCGTAGATACGCCAATCCACCAATAACTGCCAAGAGGAAGCCAAGGAGGAGGGGCCCTGCATAGTTGGGAGGACGAATCACACGGATCTGCAAAGAAACCAAAGACACAAACACAGTGAAACAGTCAGGTTACTGCAGACATCAACACAGACACAAATACAACTCAACACAGTCAGGTTATTGCAGACATCTACACAAAGACAAACACATTGAGGTTACTGCAGACATCAAACCAAAGACACAAACACAGTCAGGTTACTGCAGACATCAACACAAAGACACCACGTTACAGATCGATGAGAAGATAGCAGAGATGGGACAAAGTCACTGTTTGGCAAGTCCCAAATAAGTCCCAAGTCTTAGCAGTCAAGTCCGAGTCGAGTCCCAAGTCAAGGCAGGGAAAGGCAAGTCGAGCCCAAGTCAAAGTCACACCAAAGCCAAGTAGAGTCCAAGTCCCAAACAAGTCCTGAACAAGTCACCATGTATTTTTACTTAATGTTATTATTAGGCTATTGATCATAATTTCAACATATCACTCTAATGCACAGTGTCATTTCTTATCAATAGTTATATGTTCATTGTTTCTGCCTTCAAATGTGATATGCACATGCGCCAAAAACCTATGTTGTCTCAGAGGTGAAGTGAGAGTGGACGGTGGGTTTGAATTGTATTAGTAGGCTACGGAAGGCACCACTGTGACCCTAAAGTTGGTAAAGCTGCGCCTTGACTAGTGTGGCATATGAGCTATGTATGGATGTCTGAAAGGACTGTTTGAGTGGATGTCAGTTACAGTATGCCACAATTTTTCACTAAGGAAATTTTCCTTACCACCCGCCTGTGTCTTCAGTAGTAGAAGCTGAAGTAGTAGTACTAGCTGAAGTAGTAGTAGTAGTAGTAGCTGAAGTAGTATTAGATTAAGTAGTAGTAGCTGAATTAGTAGTACTAATGGCAGTTGTAGTAATAGTAATGGTTTTCTCTTTAAGAGAATAGCGTAGCCGGTGCGTGATTAAAAGTCACGCCCAATATGGTGGGAAAAAGCGCCCAATCTGGCAACACTGCCTGAACGTCCTCAAAATGTAGCCCAATAGGTCTGGAAAAACCGCCCAATCTTACAACACTGCTGAACGTCCTCACGCTCCAGCGACAATGTAAATCAATGAGTCCAACTGAAACGAAGCCGATATGAAACTTAAACTGTGATTCTGAAGAAAGCATGAATGATATTGAAATTCCGTTTAGATATTATTGAAGATACAAGTGTGTTGATTCGTTCAATTTTTTGAACCAAGGTAAACGATTGAAATTATTATTTCAATTATTTAGTTACGATGTCTGAAGTGTCAGAGGCTGGCCAGACGGCTTCAATGGGACCAACTCAAAATGTAGCCGATATGAAACTAAAACTGTGATTCTGAATAAAGTATAATTGATACCGAAATTTCGTTTTCATATTATTGAAGATACAAGTGAAGTGTTTCCCCTTGGATGGAGTTGCAGCAGCGGAGGTGAAATGTTTCTTTTTCTGCTCGCAATATTTTTGGTGTCTGCCAGCACCAGAAGGTAAGGCTGGGCGATATGACGATATACATCGTGTGACGATATAAAAATGTCTATCGTTTCATATTATGCTCCATCGTTAATATCGTCTTGTCGCAAATCACACTCTTTACGGTAATATTTTTCATCATTTGGAAAACGCTATATCGTGATATATATCTTTTTCGGGATATGAATGACCTATATCGGGATATGATATTTTGGTCATATCGCCCAGCCAGGATGTACATACAGTACATTTGTGCACAATAACGAGCAGGGGAAATATGGAGAGATTGAACATAATCAAAGTATAATCTTTAAAACAATTATTTAAATGTATTTAACAAACATCACATACCACAAATACTACAACAATCAAAAAGGCCAGTTCCTCAAACCAATGCTTCTTTACACTCCCTCCCCTTCCCAATCACAAAGGTTGTAGTAGGACCATAAAGAGGCCATGCCTCTATGGAACGAGTTTTGGGGCTCTAGAGTCAATAATGATGACACTATTGAAATTGTTGCTAAATAAAAAATCCTCAAAAATAAGAAGATATATATTTTTAAAAACTAAAAAGGTTATATTAGGACCATAAGGAGGCCATACATCTATGGAACAAGTTTTGGGGCTCTAGAGTCAATAATGGTGACGAATTTATTTAGTTTTCAGTTTTGCACTTTGCAGACGATCCCTAAACTCGCGGCTCAAAGCCGACAGCTCATAGAAGCCAATGCATTTCACTGTTCGCTAAAGACGGCTCGTTTGGATGAAAACAATGTTGTAGCTGGTTCTCTAGGTCACTACATTAAACTAGGTGTCAATTGTGTCGCAACCAGGCCCAGTTCCAGAACAGAATCTGAGATTACAGGGGGTGCACCAGTCCAGTACAAGACAAGCACTTCTTGGTAGTTCTACTGACATGTTGATATATTATTGATATAAGCTTTGGATATGAAATAGGTTTTCGATATGTATGTGTAAAAAAGAACAGAATTCTACACTGACAAAAAACCATGTGACTGCAATGAAACCAAATTAACCAAAATATTAACCAATATTAAATTGTGGCAGGATATTTGACATAGCAAATAATTGTACATCGTCGCTCACATTGCAACTTAAAAATAAAAAAGATAGCTGAACAAGGAAAGAACTCTTTCAAACTTTGAACTTTTTTCTGTGGTTGTTTCGGCTTAAAAAAAAAACATTCTTAAAGCCTGTTCAGTTGTCAGGGTTATATTGGGTGGTTACATCAACATGGCAATAACCCTGACGTCATTATTAAGTCATTTGAAAAGCTGTTTACTTCAGGGTGATTGCATTGAAGATTGAATTGCATTGTAACGGCCGGCCACCGAGTGCCGCCCAATTGCTTCCCTAAAGATCTCTCATTACATTGGTCCATTTCATCACTACATTTGTCCCACCTGATTGTGTTAACCTGCTTGATTTAAGCAATGCAGCTCAGATTTACTTACTTTCGCAAAAGTACAAAAGTTGGGAAATAATTTGTTTTAACAATTGATCGGAAAATAAAAATGTGGAATTTATAAACACACATGTTATTTCATATAAAAAAATACTGGTATTTATAAAAATGAATTAATGGTAAATTAAATCAAATTCGAAAAGGCTCAAGAGGTTAAAATACCTTCAAGCAGCACTGTAGCCTTGTGAGAGCAAATAATGTTACATTATCATCCATATTGTAACTTAAAAATAAAACATGCTCTAAATTTATATAAGTGAACCACTAAATAATTGTACATTATCATTCACAAGATAATGCTTGAAATACATCACTTCATGTCTAATACATCTAGATTATATGGAACTTCCCCATTTTGAATTAAATTATAAAAAAAGAGTTTCTAATATTATGAGATGCACCTGTATGTGAACCACTTAATGTCAATAAGTGCTTATTCTGCTTAAAACTTTTAATGCTGACAGATAAAACCCAATTAGTAAAGTTATTGTCACAAAAAGTAATCAGTAATACATAGTGCCTTTCTTAAAGTTCACAAGATTGAAAATAAATAGAATCAAAACAGGACTGGCAAATATGGGTTCTTATGAACATGATACATTTAATCCATTAATAAAAGAAGCTGTTGACATAGCTTTGTGAGAACAAACGATTTTACAATGTCGGCCACGGTTTTGGCCGAAGGAGTAAAAAGGCCGAAAAAAAATACACTGAATATTTTTATTTTTGATTTAAAAAAAAAAGCAACCAGTGTGGAATGAGCCGGGTGCGCTTCTTAAAAAAGAGGGATTGAAAAAGAGATGCACGGAAGTTTGTTAACAACTAACTGACAATAAAGGGAGATGAAAAAAGGTCTGCATGCACTTGTAAACAACTACCGGTAAATGACAATAAACAGAGATGAAAAAAGAGCCGAGCGCACCTGTTAAAAACAAAATAGGGAAGAGCCAGGTTGATTGAAACACTTTTCAGTTGAACGACTTTTTCCAAAGATGGCGTTACGTATACAAATAATTTCAACATGTGATCAACAACTCACAAGTGCGTTCTCTTAGTTACAAGTGTAATACATATGTTGGATGATTGAGCTGTTTTTTTGAACGCAAGTTGACATTTGTTTCAAATGCCCTGCCTAGTCGGGACGTTTGAAACACATGCGGGATGAATGAAACAGTATATTTTAAAAATAAACTATTGACCTTATTCTTGTTTTTATGCAACATTCCGGACAACATACTAGTGTACTCGTCATTGCTATATATTTTTGGCCCGTGCCTAATAGTGCGCAATTGTCAAGATGCACATTTCGATTAAAACTCACCTTTCTTCTTTTGGACGACTGAAATTTGCATTAAATTTACTTATACACAGTTGAACATCCTTATATTTATTTTAAACAAAAACTACCAGGTCAACCGGATAACATGACACCTGTTGCGTTTGAAACAAGTGTTTCAATCGTCCCGACAGCGACTACTGACACTTAAACCTTTTTTACCTCTAAACTTCAAAACTCTGACATTGCACACTTTAGCACAGGTTTAAGTACTAATTCATCTGTTGTATAGTCATATTATTATGGCATGAAACAAAAAAGACACCTATTTATTACAAAAAAAACTACCGCAGAAAGGATTTTACTTCCTGTTTTCGAGTGCTCTCGAAAACAGGTTCGGGGGATAACATTTGAACGGTGGGACGTCATTACACGAAATTTTCTGGGGTTGGTCAGTCTTGCGCGCTGAACGTAGTGACGAAATTTGACGTGAAAGCCTTGCGTGGTTTTCGAGGAAACAATTTGTTTTACTCATTTATTTAAAAAGGTGCATTGTTCTTAAATTCTTGCTATAAGGTCTGCTGGAATGTAAGAAAACGTTCAGTGTTCAATAAATATTTTTTATCAAATTTGCTATTGATTTTTTTTTTATTGAAAAGGAGGACAATTTTTTTTATAACGCACATTTAATTCTTTGATTTATGCAATGGTGAAAAATTAAAGCAAAATTAATGAAAAACAGTAAAAGCCACATTCGGTATTCGGTTTCGGCTTTCGGTCAATTGTTTCAGCTAGGGATGGGCATTTCGAGTAATTTTCTAACCGAGTACCCGAACCTGGTCCTCATCGATTACCCGAATAATAAAATATACAGTATCTTCCAGATACATTTTTAAATGTAAAAAAAAGCGCCGTGAACTATTGCCTCCGTCTTTGAGCAGCCAGGCTCCCTGAGTCTGTCACGTAATGGCAAAAATAAATCAATAAATCACTCAAAGCCTAAATTGAGGCCTAAATCAAGGATCATTCGATTGTCATACCATCATTCCTGATAGTAGTGATCACACACGGCAACAGAGCAACCACCTTGATGTAAATAAACGATCTTTGGCAGATCATGTTTTTCCATTGGAGTTTAGCCCGTCATGTGACGGCACAACGGGTCCCCTATTGGACAGGCTTGACTGCTCGGCTTCTGGGTAAGCTAACGTTACAAACACACCGGTCGATGTAAAGGCTGAAATAGACGAGAAACAGAGCGACTATACACCCGGCAGTTGGGTCTGTCTGCGTCCTGCAAGACGGAGGCGTAACTTGTAGTAGGAGGTGTAACTTGTAGTCGGAGGAGGCGTAACTTGCACTAGGAGGCGTAACTTGTAGTAGGAGGCGTAACTTGTAGTCGGAGGCGTGTCCAGTACTTTTCTAAATCGCGGAAGTGATCTGTATGTAGCAGTGGTGCGCGGGTACATAAATGACCGGTGATAAATGACCCGACTTCAATGAAGATCTCATGTGAACCGTGATTTACAACGCTTTTTGTTTACCGCGAAAAGAGAAAGATCTCGCGTGGACCGCAATTTAGAAGTTACGCCTCCTAGTGCAAGTTACGCCTCCGTCTTGCAGGATGCAGACAGATACTATTGGGCATCGCCGACAATGAAATAATCCTAGGTTACCCGGTTACTAATTCGTAACCGATTAGCAGATTGTCTACTCGGGTACCCGAGTATCCGAGTAACCGTGCACATCCCTAGTTTCAGCATATTCGGTTTCGGCCAAGAATTTTCATTTCGGTGCATCCCTAATAAATTCACTCCCTCCTTTTTTCAATATAGGGTGCAAACAATTTTTTTGGGAGTGCAATGCATGCTTATGCACCCCTGTAGAACCGGGCCTGGTCGCAACGATTTTTCACTGATGATCTATTGAACCGCAAACTCAGAATCTGCCATTTAATTTGTAACTTTACGGAAGTTCCTCTCCGTTTATAGCTATGTATTGCTCACAGGTGTGTGAATTGACCTAGATATGAAGCGTTAGTAGCGCAAAATAATATAACATTTGTTTTTTAAAGAGCTAAGACGGAGCTCTCCTCACCTGTTACAGTTCCCTCCAATAGTATTGGAACAGTGAGGCCAATTCCTTTATATTTGCTGTAGACTGGAAACATTTGGGTTTGACACCAAAAGACGAATATGAGACAAGAGATACACATTTCAGCTTTTATTTCCAGGTATTTAAATCTGGATCTGATAAATAACTTAGAATTAGCATTATTTGTAAAGGAACACCACATTTTTAGGGGAGCAAAAGTATTGGAACATGTGACTGACATGTGTTTTGTTGCCCAGGTGTGTCCTAATACATTGATCATTCAAACAATAAATAGCGCTGAATGTCTATGCTTAGATTCAGATTTGGGTTTTGCCTGTGCAGACTGCAATTATTATAGTTAGAGGTGTATCCAACAGGAAAAACAGAGAGCTGTCTATGGGTGAAAAAGAAGCAATTTTGAAGCTGAGAGAAGATGGGAAATCCATCAGAGCCATTGCATAAATATTGGCAATAGCCAGTACTAGGGCTGTGCAATTAATCGAATTTCGATCGCGATATCGATTTTGGGGTCAAACGATCTCCAAACTCGTATAATCGAGTTGAAACGATTAATTTGACGATGATGATTATGACATAGAAACACGTATAAGTATCCAAAATAAAACCTTTTTCGTGTGTAAGTGTACTGTCTGCCACAACATTCTGAATCTAACATTTGATTTTTATAAAAACATTTCATGAATACAATATAAGAGACGCGCAATATAAGATGCGTGCTGCATCAGGAAGTATGCCGTTGGCAGGAGGCGGGACATGCCAGTGAACCGCCAATCAGCAGCATCGGTCTACGCTGCTGATTGGCGGCTCACTGGCATGTCCCGCCTCCTGCCAACGGCATACTTCCTGATGCAGCGAGCCTGTTTGATTGTACTCCCTCTCGCCGCGTTGAATGCTTTCGCATGCGCGTCTCTTATATTGTATTCATGAAATGTTTTTATAAAAATCAAATGTTAGATTCAGAATGTTGTGGCAGACAGTACACTTACACACGAAAAAGGTTTTATTTTGGATACTTATACGTGTTTCTGTGTGATATTTGATGGTCTTAGTATATATATTTTATTAATGAAATGTTTTATAAAAATCAAATGTTATATTCAGAATGTTGTGGCAGTGCACTTAAACAAGAAGAAAGTTAATTTTGGATACTTATACGTGTTTCTATGTCATAATTGATTGTGTCAATAAATGCATGTTTTCAAACTCAAAAATAATCGTTTGAATAATCGTGATATCAATATTGACCAAAATAATCGTGATTATGATTTTTCCCATAATCGAGCAGCCCTAGCCAGTACAACCATTTGGATGTCCTGAAGAAGAAAGAAACCACTGGTGTACTAGTAACAGACGTGGAACGGGTAGACCAAGGAAAAAAACAGCAGTTGACGACAGAAACATTGTGAGAGCTGTAAAGAAAGACCCTAAAACAACTGTTGTTGACATCAGCAACAACCTCCCGAGGGCAGGACTGAAGGTATCATTATCTACTGTTCGCAGAAGACTTCATGAACAAAAGTACAGAGGCTACACCAGAAGATGCAAACCACTCCTTTGCAAAAAGAATAAGGCGGCCAGGCTGGATTTTTCCAAAAAGTAGAGACAAGCCTCAAAAATTCTGGGACAACGTTATGGACTGATGAGACAAAGATTAACCTTTACCAAAATGATGGAAAGGCTAAAGTTTGGAGAAAGAAAGGATCTGCTCATGACCCCAAACATACAAGCTTATCTGTGAAACACAGTGGAGGCAATGTCATGGCTTGGGCTTGCATGGCTTCTTCTGGGACGGGCTCATTAATCTTCATGGCAACAGCAAAATAAACCCAGAAGTCTACAGGAAGATTTTGTCTGCCAATTTAAAGAAAAATGCAACCAAACTGATTGGAAGATCATTCATCATGCAACAAGATAATGATCCAAAACACACTGCAAATACAACAAAGAAGTTCAGGGGCAAGAGGAGACTGAAGGGAGTAACACCCAAAACAAACAACTGAAAGGGGCTGCGGTGAATGCCTGGAAAAGCATCACAAAAGAAGAATGCACAAGTTTGGTGATCTCAATGGGTCACAGGCTTGATGCAGTTATTGCAAGCAAAGGATTTGCAACAAAATATTAAGTCTTATTTACTTGAATTTATTTTAAATCTATCTGTTCCAATACTTTTGCTCACATAAATATGTGGTGTTCCTTTACAAATAATGCTATCTTCTAAGTTATTTATCGTATCCAGATGTAAATACCTGGAAATAAAAGCTGAAATGTGTATCTCTTGTCTCATATTCATCTTTTGGTGTCAAAACCAAATGTTTCCAGTCTAAAGCAAATATAAAGGAATTGGCCTCACTGTTCCAATACTATTGGAGGGGACTGTATATGCTTTACTCACAAGTGTGTGAATTGACCTGGTTATGAAGCGCATATCCAGCATCCATAGCGCATGGAATGTTATACTATTTTGCGTAGCGCAAAATAATAGAACATTCGTATTTTAAAGAGATAAGCTGAAGCTCTCCTCTTGTTAAAAAAAAGAAATTCAGCAGCGGCTAGGTGCATATAGGGGAAACACTGAAGTGTAGATTTGTCTTCACTCACTGTTTTTCTTTTCATCTTCACGGATGTGAATGCCTCTTGGGTGTCTAGCCCTCCAGGCGGGAAATATGTTAGATATCTAAAACAATAAATGTTTTTGACTCAAGACATGTCGAGTCAATACAAGTCAAAGAGGCGAAGTCTGAGTCTGGTCCCAGTTCAATAGCAGTCAAGTCTAAGTCGAGTCGCAAGTCATGAGTAATTTTGTCAAGTTGAGTCTAAAGTCATCAAAATCATGACTTAAGTCTGACTCGAGTCCAAGTCATGTGACTCGAGTCCACATCTCTCCACAGATATTGTCAACACGATTAGACAACTGGGCAACCACTGGGTTCTATCGCCATTGGGTTCTATCTATCTCCACTGGGTTAGTTTAATTAATCATTCAAGAGCCAGTGAACCCAAACCGGATGTTCTTGGGTGAACGTTATATGATACAGGGTCAATATTGATTGTCAACACGGACATCTATATATTATATTCTATAGATATTGTAGAGCGTCAGTATATGGCAACAATCACCCTCCTCAATGTTGCTGTTTACTCTGGACACTGATTTGCTCTCACAACAAAGCATTAAGCAAAATTCCACGAGAATTTATGAATGAAGATTGGCCTCTCAACGCATCTTGACTTCGTATGGATTTGTGGAGTGCCTTTTTCGGTGCGACTTCACCGTAAGGTCGAATCAGAATGTTAAAGAAATGCAGCACAACGTGCCACTTGTTAGCCACTTGGATAGCCACAGTAGCTCCTAAAAGGGGAAAAGAAAGATCTGTCCATCTATCTATCTACAAAGCCTTCACATCCCGAATTGAGAATTGAGAATTGTGTACCTACCAATCAATGAATTTCTGAATATTGTGTCTCCAAACTAATTTGGTCCAAATCATGTGAATCAACATGATTTCAGTTTCTCCACTCACGTGCACGTCGGTTCTGTCGGCCACCCAGCGGGCGAGCTGCTCCGCTGCGAACCCTCTGACCTGCAGCTCGTAGTTGTCCGTCTTCCTCTGTTTCCCTTTGGCCGGGAAGTGAAGGAATGTTGGCGCAGAATTCATACTCAACTAGAAAAGAAAGGTCGAAATTAGGATTAAACGTACATTCAGAGATTAGGGAAATATTTACTGCTACTACAACTGCTGCTACTACCTCAAAAATATGATGCCACTGTTTTATACTGTCAATTCCCAGTGTACTTGTATACCATTTGCAAAGCAGCCCTTCAGTACCATGTTGGTAGCACTGTTAGGATTACATTATAAATAGTGGTTGATTGAACATCGATTTACCATCTGAAAGACGTCCGATCCTTCGTCGAAGTCAACAGATGCAAAGAAAACTTTGTTGGTGAAGGCAGAGGAGTAACGCCAAGAGTTGGCCAATATATGAAACTCCTCATCAGCCTGTCTGATCAATTTAAAACAGAACATTACCATAAGTGTTAGTTATCAGCAATCCCATTATTTACTTCAGTACTCATGTCTTACCTGCAGACCCCACACTGTCTCTGAGGTTGTAGGGCTGTGAACATGATGACTACAGAGTAGTTCCTGGGAGGAGCTTTGACAAAACGACGGAACTTGTCTCCATTCAGTTTGATGATGGAGCGCTTCGACGCCCACTCCATCATCTGACCAACCTTCTCAGACAGCAACGTCTGCGGGAAACAAACAATTAAATGGTTTTTACTAGTTATAGATTCTGACCTACATTTGTGGGTTATTTTAGCTACTCTTCTCAGCGTATCAACAAATCTACTGGGGGGTAATCTGAACTTCTGACCAGGTGAGTCCAAAACGGCTAATTTCTAACGTAAAGATGTGTACTTTATATTTAAATACATGTTTAATGTGCTGGCCATTATCCAACAATGCATATTGTGTTTATAACAATTGCTTTGGACAACCTTTTCCGCAACATTATATCGGTCAGTGTCTTGCAACTTTTTGAGTGCAAAATGAATTTGAAACATAAACGTTAGCGTGTTCCCTCATCTAAATGCATTTATATACTACATCTAACCTAGTGTTTCAATAACAGGTGTATCTAAAATAGGGATTGGTGTTCATAGATATTGCTTACACGTGCTCATTCACGTGACGTTTATACAGGTCATACTCAGAAAATTAGAATATCGTATCAAGTTAATTTATTTCAGTAATTCAACTTAAAAGGTCATACTAAAACATTATGTAGACTCATTACATGCAAAGTGAGATATTCCAAGCCTTTATTTGTTGTAATTTTGAAGATTATGGTTTACAGTTTATGAAAACCCAAAATTCTAAATCTCAGAAAATTAGAATATTACATGAAATCAATAAAAAAAAAAGGATTTTAAAGAGATGTTGGCCCTATGAAAAGTATAATCATGCATATGTACTCAGTACTTGGTTTGGGCCCCTTTTGCATGAATAACTGCCTTAATGCGGCGTGGCATGGATGCCATCAGCCTGTGGCACTGCTGAGGTGTTATGGATGACCAGGATGCTTCAAAAGCGGCCTTCAGCTCTTTGGCATTGTTCAGTCTCATGTCTTTCATCCATCTCTTGGCAATGCCCCATAGATTCTCTATGGGGTTCAGTGCAGGCGAGTTTGCTGGCCAAATCAAGGACAGTAATCCCATGGTCATTGAACCAGGTTTTTGTAATTTTGGCAGTGTGGGCAGGTGCCAAGTCCTGCTGGAAAATGAAGTCAGCATCCCCATAAAGATGGTCCGCTGAAGAAAGCATGAAGTGCTCTAAAATGTCCTGGTAGACGGCTGCGTTGACTCTGGTCTTAATAAAGCACAGTGGACCAACATCAGCAGATGACATGGCTCCCCAAACCAACACAGACTGTGGAAACTTCACACTGGACTTCAAGCATCTTGCAATCTGCTCCTCCCCAATCTTTCTCCAGACTGTGGGACCCTTGTTTCCAAATGAGATGCAAAATTTGCTCTCATCCGAAAAGAGGACTTTGGACCATTGAGCAACAGACCAGTTATTTTTTTCTTTAGCCCAGGTAAGACGCTTCTGACGTTGTTTTTTGTTCAGGTGCGGCTTGACAAGATGAATACGACATTTAAAGCCCATTTCACAGATTCGTCTGAGTGTGGTGGCTCTTGATGCACTCACCCCAGCCTCAGTCCAGTCCTTGTGAAGCTCTCCAACGCTTTTGAAAGGCCTTTTGCACACAATCCTCTCCAGGCTGCGGTCATCCTTGCTGCTTGTGCACCTTTTTCTTCCACACTTTGCCCTTCCACTTAACTTTCTATTAATGTGCTTTGATGCAGCACTTTGCGAGCATTAAACTTCTTTTGCAATTACCTCCTGAGGCTTTCCCTCCTTGTGGAGGGTGTCAATGATGGTTTTCTGCACAACTGTCAAGTCAGCAGTCTTCCCCATGATTGTGAATACTACTGAAGCAGGCTGAGAAAACCATTTAAAGGCTCAGGAACTCTTTTCAGGCGTTTTGGATTGATTAGCCGATTAGAATGTGACACTTTGAGCCTACAATATGGAACCTTTTCACAATATTCTAATTTTCTGAGATTTTGAATTTGGGGTTTTCATAAATTGTAAGCAATAATCTTCAAAATTATAACAAATAAAGGCTTGGAATATCTCACTTTGCATGTAATGAGCCTACATAATGTATTAGTTTGGCCTTTTAACTTGAATTACTGAAATAAATGAACTTTTGCAAGATATTCTGATTTTCTGAGTATGACCTGTATATGCCCTTCTCGTTGTTTTTTTTTTTAAATGTGTCCCCAGGAGAATATGTGTAGCCTAACTGTCTTATTATAAAACTGAATATAAATGGTGACCTTCAACCATAGGAAAAACCGGGGAAATTAAATGTATCTAGCCTGACAAGTGTCCCACAATGGTACCCGTCGCTAATGCACATTCAAAACCTGGGCGAAGTCCACCTAGCGTCATGTTTCACCTGGAATGAACATTTATGGAAGCCTTATGTAAAAACACATCTCCATATTACCAAGGATTGAGCTAAATGCTTCAAAACCTGCTTTGCATTCCTCAGAATGAGAGTATCAATAATCTAGGCTCGGATTCGAGTGAACCAAATATAAACTGTTAGACCACTAAATATACAGATAGGTCAGCGTTATCTGAACACAAACATGAAGTTGACTTGAATTCCATAACTAATGATATTATAGATTATATATTAACTACATACGGTCTCGCTCTGATGTACAGTAGTTGGAAGTAATCTATATCCGGAATATGTAATCGAATTCGCTGGGTTACGATTGAACGTTTCGAATTCATTCCAAAAAAAAGTAAACATTACCTCTTTTTTCTTCTGCGCATCAGAAGGCATATCATAAAAACTAAAGAGCAAAAGCAATGGAAATACAAAACTAGGAAACATCTTCACCGCCGTCGGTCAAACAGCACACAGTTAGATTATAAACGGAGATTCCTGTCACATTTCCATTGGTCTCCTCGTTCTTCTTCACGTTATGGCACAACCAACAAAAAGGTGCAGTACCTCCCCCTAATGGTCTGAAGGTGCAGTACCTACTGGGCTGGAGGTGTAGTCATGCCGTGTTCCGACAGCCATACTTCCATGAGTACACTTAAGAAGTAGGCCTACACTATCCGCACTCACTTTGTGAGAACAAACGATTTTACAATGTCATTCAAATTGTAACTTGTGCGCAGCCTACCATGTAGACAACAGGCTTTCAGCACCCATTTTGTGTGGCGCGCCCCACCGGTGGAGAATAGATACGTGACAGGTGGGGCGCGACAAACGGGAGGAAATTTCACTAGCTGCGTTTACATGGAAATTTATGATCCTATTAGATTTCTAATTGAAATAGGTCTATTTCTGTCATGCAATCCAAATGTACTGTATGTATGGCATTTACAAAAGTGTTTATCGTACGTTCGTATGTCTCTCGCGCACGGCACACCGCCGCGCGGCAACTGTCCTTTAACCGCCTCGCTGCTGGAGGGTTCAGGGCCAGGCGTTTTCAAAAGCGAGAGGGGTCTGTCTGCGGCCTGCAAGAGGGAGGCGTTTCGCGTAGAGGCGTGTCGCGTAGTGACGGTCACTACGCGCGACACGCCCCCTCCACACGGGAAAGTCACGTTGAACCACGCGAGATGTAAAATGAGACCGCCAAAACGGATAACAAAACAGGAAGTAAACCAGTTCCGCCATAAACTTGACTAGTCTGAATGGCCGAACATATGCAGACTGTAAGTGTCAGTGTAATTTAATTAATTAATCGATTAATGTATATAATAATTGTGTTTAGCGATGGACTAAGGAAGTAAGGCTATATTTATCCATATTATACATTACACATTCCATATTGAGTGCATTCCATATAAAACAATAATGGTATTGTTATATTGCTTAGAATAATGAATGTGAGAACAATCCTGAGCTGCTGAGATTAAAGAGAAGTCACTCAAGAATTATTGACGTACAATTTTTACGATTATTTGTGAGAAATATATTTTGAAATTTCAGGAAGCTGTTAAAGAAGCCGAGAGAGACAGAAACCTGTGTGAGGACCTTATTGGCTGCATGAAGACAAGCTCCTCAGTTAGGAAACATATTGAGGTAAGTATATCAGCATGAAGAGATTATTACCAGTACTACCATACCATACTATCAATATGGACCATCACCATGTTTGTTTTCAGGCAATCTTAACTGGGTAGCTTGTCCCACAATGGAAACACAGGGAGGAGAGACCAACACTGCACTTTGAAAATGAGAGCCTGGATGAGGCCTTCTCATTTTTATATATGAGGTCGTGAGGGGCAACGCCAAAAGCCACAGAACAAGAGGACTGGGTTGCGTACATTTTAGATGTCCTCCTACCTGAAGTATGACAATGATTTTGTTAATTTACGTTAAATTATTAATATTGGCACTGGTTTAATATTGTAGATAGGTGTTTTTCACATCACATTTCACACTTGTATTTGAAAGAACCTTGAAATAGAACAACGCAGATATGTGATGTTAAAATTTTGAGAGCATTCAGACCCCCATTTTTAGAATATTACTTACAGTGCCTCTTACAGTGTAAGATTTGACAAAAGGAAAAATAATTGCAAACTGGACACAACATGAGGCTTCACATTCAGATCAGTGACTTTTTCATTTAAGTTAACAAATGTCAATCATCCTGCCAAGGCAACGATTCAGACCCTGGCGGAGAAATTCAACATAACAGTGCCAGAGGCTGTGGCGAGATTCCGAATGGGATGGGATTAATATGGGATTAATATGTAAAGAATTGATGATAGACACATGACACATCCAATGTGTTGATGTAACATGTAATTGAAAACCTTTATTGTTCTTTTTTGACAGTGAGTTAAATGTGATGGCCGAAGCCCTGGTGGGGCACATGTCCAAGGAGGGAGCAAAGAAGCTCCAAATTTACAAGGAGAAACTGGAAGAAGCCCTCTCCTCTGAGGCATTTCTGAGCAGGCTATAAAATAAAAAAAAAATGAGCCTTGAAATGTTTTGGTTTGGTTTTTTTTAAATAGATCTCTTCTTCACTACAAATACGTTTGACAGACCAAATATAGTTGAGATGAATTGCTACTTGTCACAAAACGACCATGACAAAGAAAGTTATGGTCTATGATCAGTGCTGTGAGTGCATGAGTACAGTAGTGTGTGTGTTGTAGGGTGAAATAAAGGAAATCAGAATACCAAACAAAGCCCAAGAGGTGTTGCAGGTAGGAGAGAGGGCGAGAGGGCCAGCAACTCAAGCTCCAGGAGAATGCTGCTGATGATCCCTGCTGATATCAAGAGAGAAAGCAAGGGAGCAACACTGCTCAGTAACCTACAGAATGAAGAGATTCACAAATGAATTCCCCATTAAGGAATAATAAAAGTTATTGTCATCACATTATTTTAATTTAGTTATGTAGGCCACTACTTTTATTTATATATATATATATATATATATATATATATATATATATATATATATATATATATATATATATATATATATATATATATTTATTTATTTATAACAACACATTAACACATCAACACATTACGCTCTTACTCCCACATAAGCACTGACATTTAGCTCATGAATTCCTGTCTGTTAATTATCTTGTGTTGTCTCTTGTGACAAAGTCAGAAAATTTTACATCTAAATTTTAATATAAATGAAATCCTGCCTTAATTGTTTTTACCCAATTAAAAATGTAATAATAACATTTGTAAGCTTTTGAATACATTCATTATAGGGCAAAGAACGCGTAGGCAAAGTCGTTAACTTTTGCATGCACCATGCAACTGTAGTGGGCTCATATCCCTTTAAGAACCGTGTGTAGGGCTCATATCCCTTTAAGAACCGTGTATAGGGCGTTCCCTGTAGTGGCGGGGGCGTGTGCGTGTGCGCTTAGTGACGTCATTACGCGACACGCCTCTTACTACTCGACCACGCCTCCTCTACTACTCGACACGCCTCCCTCTTGCAGGCCGCAGACGGATACACTTGTCAAAAGCGGCTGCTGCTGCTTCTGCTGCCACTGCAGCAGCCGAGAGTTGTGCCACAGCGTCGACTTCAACAAACGCGTTCTGAAAACGCCAGCACAGGCGTGCCCAGAACCACGTTCCTGGTTTTCCAGACGCGTTTCAACCGCGATTCAGCGCTGCTGCCGTTCCGTCATTTCAAATGAGCGCGAGTTCCGGCGAGAAAGCAGCTCATGGTCTGGCTTCAGTGGCGTGTTCAGGGCGCGGCCTAGGCAGTTCAGCGCGCGCACGCCCTGAACGCATATTGAGCACCCAAGTGCACACCAAAGCTCGCGGCACTGAATGTAAATGGAAGCTTGCTTAGAACTTCAGTTCTCATCTCAATAGATGAGAGCAGCGATTTTCACCTAAATCATATGCTAGGCCTGCCAAAAAAAAGCCGAAAAAAGAAGTTCGAGACAGAGCTACACCGTGACACAATCTGTCTATCGAAGCAACACGTTTCTGGAGCGTCGTCGAGAAAGATGTGAGATGATCAAATATTTACTACACTTACTGTGCGGTATGTGAAAAGCTGTAACGGTACATACAGCTATAACTTTTATACACTATCTAATGCTTACTTGACCTTAACATTGTGAATTTGGTACAGTGGCTGTGGCAACATATGATACATAATTAAAAAATACTGTTCATTGACTGGCGTATCGTTTATTACATTTATTTATTACAGCATAACATGAGTCAGCTAATCCGTCTTCTGAGAACAAATAAAAACAACAAGAAGAGTTCAGCAAGTTAGAGGTTAAAAATTCCATTAGAAGTACATAAGTCCGTCTGAAGTATTTACCATGCAGTTGCAAGGTCTGTAGCCTCAACGTGTCGTAGCCTATAAGACGAGGTATAAGTTCCTTCATCAGTTGGAATAAGGTCAGATTAGACAAAAACAGTCATATATTATTATATATTATGTATATATATAATTATATATTGGCATATATTGTTGCATATGTTTATAGTTCTGCACATATATATATAAGTATCATATATATATCATAGTAGTCATATATATTTAATTTTGTTGCACTATATTATATATCACATATATATGTTCATATATATAAGTATTTGCACAGTGTGGTTGAGGTCATATACTACTACAGACTGATAACTATTGGTAACCAACTGTGACTTTATTTGGTA
The DNA here is from genome assembly GCA_900291075.1 of Melanogrammus aeglefinus. Lineage (NCBI taxonomy): Eukaryota > Metazoa > Chordata > Actinopteri > Gadiformes > Gadidae > Melanogrammus > Melanogrammus aeglefinus. Next base: position 112,821 of record OLKM01001596.1, read on the forward strand.
GGGACCAAGCCCTTTAGTAAGGACTTCCATCCAGCTCCTGTTACAGTTACTATATCAACCCAGGTCTTCACGAAAATTCGTGACACTTCACGTTATATAATGCTATTGTTTCGTGAATCACGTAGCCTATTTTCAACACATTTGTACGTTGTCCAGAAGACAAATTGTTCAAGCTCATGTGTTATCAATTGGAAGTATTTGTCGTGTCACTATAAGCACGACTGTCAAAACTAAGGTTCTGTCCGACAGCGTTCTCGCCTAACGCTCCCTGAAGAGAGCACCGTAACAGAACATTCAAACTTACATTTATACTGTATATATTGAAATTGTCTGCGATAACTATAATGTGACAGCTCTTGGACACACCACTTTTCTACTTATAAAATGTTCTGTGATGATAAGCTAACAATACGACAGCTGTTGCACCACATTTGCTACTAGCGAATCGCTTTGATTCTGGGGAAGCTGTTGAACAATTTTCGCACATATACGAAATAGCAGGATGGGCTGCTCTGTAGTCGCAAACACGTGCCAAAACATAGCAACGACTTAAGCGTGCTTCATCACTGTAACGTTGAGAATTGTTGTCGCTCCTGTTGTATTGTCACCTACCCATCTGTCAGCGCCACTCATCTCTATTCTTGGCTAGTGCAGAGTCTTGTCGAAATTAGTCGCGCCAGGGGATAAGGATGTTGTATTGGAACAGAGTAGGCTAAGCAGGGTGGACGCTTGTCTAGTACTAAAAGCGATGGGACATAATAACTGCGTTAAGCGAAAACATTGTTTCTGTTTGGTGCCGCTGCTCTCTCTGCGAGCACACAGACCCAGCTATGGTCTTTTATGGTCAATGGCATCCACTTGAACATTCTATTTGTTTTATGTTGATTACTTACTACGATCCTACGGATCGGATTAGTTTACATGCACACACCACACACGCACGCACGCACGCACGCACACACACACACACAAACACACACACACACACACACACCAACACCACACACACACACACACACACACACACACCACACACACACATCCAGACAAAAGCATACATGGAAAGCATGTCCTCGTCCGTTGATAGCCTATTATTAAATAGCCTACAAAGAAATGGTCAAGTGAAATTGTCTTATTGTTCCTCACACTCTGACACACCATAAATCGGATTGATAGCGTTGAACAGAACAGGACACATAGAGACCACGCATATAAAACACAATCGACAAAACAGGACGGGTCACTGTGAGCTGTTGTGGTGCCCGATCAATTGAGGCCGTGGCTTTATCATAAACAAGCAGGGCTTACCTGGCCAATCAGGGAAACGCGTCAGCACATGCCTAATTTGAATCAATGATATAATAATCTATGAGAAATAATAATTACATGATGAATTAAGTTAGAGATGTTCTGGCAAAGTAACCTGATGTCTTCTCTGTTAATGATTTTTTACTTCACTGAATTGATGGCGAGTCGGTGTTAACACAGACATTTATCTCAAAAAATTAATGTTCTGCTGTCTCAGAAAATGCGGGTGTGAAAACCGAAAGTAAACTGTCGCAGGCTGGGATGACTCGGAGATGGAGCAGCCCAATATCCTTTGTGAAGATCGGACAATAGAGCTAGTCCTATGTCTCGTAGGGTAGAGCGTTTTCTACTGAGTGTAGGCATACTGTGGGGGAAAGAACAGCCGGTGACTGAACGCGTACTAATACGCCCTATCCATACATAGGTCTGTGCTATCGCCGATCACATGAACACACACCCGGCTGGCTGTGTTCTGTTTTGATTCTTAATCAATTATTTAGGCATAATTTATGTTTTTTTGTTATAATGCATCCTTTCTATTTTTATACCAACGTTATGCATTTTTTTTTACTGCCGTTTACTGAATAAATAATGAATAAGGTCACATTGTACAGTCTGCGATAGTGTATAGACAGAGTCCATGCAAGCAGGTCGCAATCCACATGAGTCACAATAAATGAAACAGCTGGTGCCGTCGAATTCTGCGACACAACTGTAAATCGAGAAGAAGTAGCTCTGCTCTCGACCGAAATGTTGTCAGGTCATTTGAGCGTACTCATATCGATTGTGGTGTAAGCGTATACCGTCTGATCTATGACTGACTCCACAAACTGCAGGTCAGGAAGATAGTCAGCATATTATACAGAGGTGCGTGCGAATTCTGCGACCTCAATGTACGTAATAGGCCTACGGGCGATTAGGTAAAGGCAATGCAACAAAAGGCGGAAATTGCATTATGGATGCCTGAGATCCCAGAACCGCAACCCAAATTGTAACCGCGTCGTTGAAATGAAAATGATATCTTCCTGTATAGTAACAAGAGCGCATATGGAAGTTCAACTTAACTGGTATATAGAATAGTTAATTATGTTTAGACCCATAGGTTGGCACACTCGGTTAGTAATTATTGGTGTGCGATGCTGCCGTTGTGGTTAACGCTACAGGTCTTGAGTGCCTGTGAGCTACAATAGGAGATGGACTTCAGCGTGTCAGGTGTGGTACTGATATCACGGCTTCACCGTTTTTATACAACTGGCATTAACCCTCATCCTGCTCTTTCTGGTTTTTTTTTACGTATTCTTAGTCAGTTTTTCCTTTGTTTTTTGTATAAATTAAAACATAGACCTTTTTTTGCAAACCCAAAACAAACTTCTGGACATCATATTTTTTGGACCAAGCAGTTTAAGAATCTAGTGTTGCAGTCATCACCAGTGACGGATTACAGTGACTATGTAGCCTACATGGGTCGCAGATTCGAGCGGACCGGCTGTCATTTGATTGTGACGTCGATTGGGATTGCGACCTGCTGTGAAGAATACAGCTCCTCGATGTCAAAGTATTGGATTTTAATGACAACGATGAGAAAGTCCTGCAGCACAACACACAATAACAATGTAAGTACAATACATACACTACCTCCTAGTGGCCGGAGGTAAACTCTGCATCCCCCCCAGTCCGGAAAGCTATGAATGGGAATAGGTTGAACGACTCAGTCCTGTATCCAACGGCCGTCTCGGGCTCGTAGCGCGGGTTTGGGTGGTCTCCTCGCGCGGCAGGCTGTCGAAGATGGGGCGACTGCGACGCCGGGAAGCGACGCAATCTGGGTCGACGTCCGTAGGAACGGGGACATCCCGGCCCGGAGACCAGGAGGATGCATCAGTACGCAGGGGGTCTCCGGCGGGGAAGGTGTCCAAGAGCCGCGTAAGGGGTCCATCTGCTGCCTGAGGAACGACACCCCGGGATCACTAGCCCAGGGTGGGCAGCAGGGGCTGGCGTCCAAGGACGCGGGCGCGTCAACAGGGCCAGCTGGCTGCTGCCCTGGGCGTAGGGGGTGGCTGGAGTGTAGCTGTGAAGGAATCGCCGGGTTGTGCAAACGTCAGGCCCCGACCCGATCAACGCTAACCCGATACTGATATGACCAGTGACTTCCACCACGACCCTGGACCGGTCCCACTTGTGGGCTCGGGCCCTGCTGAATTCTGGAGAACACTGTCTGACCAAGTACCATATGGGGAGGCGGTCTCGAGTGCAGCCCCTCAAAGACTCAGTGGGTGCGGAAATTCGGGTCCGAAGGGGCTCCTCCTTGCGGCCCATGCCTGGCGCCAGAAGCGCCGGATATGAGGGTGAGAACTTTAAGCTGAGTCTGTTGACGCAAGAAAAGAGTCTCGAAGGGGACGACCAAATATCATCGTGCCTGGTGAGGAGTTGCAGTCCGGGGTCAGGTGTGTTGTGCAAGCTGGCAACATGGCCCGCAAAAAACGATCAATGATCAAGACGCCAGTGGGCCAGGTGTTGGAACACCAGAAGACGCTTAGCAGTCTTCACCGAACTCCGCCTCCATTCCCGCTTGTGGAAAGCCGACCGAGGACACGCGATGTCTGCCGTGCAAATCGGAAAGTCTCTGTATGGTCTACTTGATCTGGGCACCATCGCTCAACAAGTTCCCTCCAGCACACCAAAAGGTGGCAAAGAAACGTGCGGTGGTGTGCGAACCAAGCCGCCGAGCCTCCCAGGTCAGTCCTGCTGTGAGCAGAGGACCTCCACCCAGCTGAGAGCCGATCTCCGACAACCAGGTAGTGGCGCCTCCCATAATCAATTAAAAGTCCAGCAAACACCGCCTCAAACGTGTGGATGGCGGGAGGATGGTAAAGGGGGGGCGTGGATGCCTGTGACGGAGCATTGGCGGTATACCGTCTGAACCTGGTGGCTTGGATGTCCTTGACATCCCGGCCAAGAAGGCTATGGCACGGGCGTGCGTGCTCCACGCAGAAGCTCTTGGTGGGGGCGGCATGGAGGTGCCGAAGGCACCTTCATAGGAGGGATGGTGGAACCACGACACCGGTCGTGATATAGGAGGGGATGCCACTAACTGGGCGTAGATGGACTCACGACTGGTGACAGACTCCGCTAGGCGGCTCATACATCAACCCTACCTCATGCTCGATAGGTTAGGAGGTGCCGAGGCACGCCCCGCCTGCCGTTTCTCGTCGAGAAGGACCATGAGATTGGCTTCCAGTTCTGTGCTCGGTCGCGGATGGAAGCCATCAGTGCGGATTTTACAGTGTCAGTTACGCCAGGCGATCCCAACGAGAGGCCATCCGCAGAGCCCGAGAGGTAGGAATAACCTTGAAGTCGCATCAGCAGCATGGGTAACTCTTGCCAGGCAGGTACACAATGTCAAAGCACCATGGGAGGGTACGCTGCTTGAGTCTGAACAGGCGTGAGTTTGTTATCTCATCTAGTGTGTGGTCGCAGAAGATCTACACAAGGGGCTTGTGGTCGGTGACTACGACGAGGTTGTCACATCCTGTGTGAAGTATCGTGTCTGCTCCAGGCCCCAGGCCAGGGCCAGGGCCTCTCTTTCGATGGCCGCATAGCGTTTGCTCCGCCAAGGATAGGAACCGGAACCGGGAGGTGATGCCTCCATCCTCCTGGGCAACAGTCCGGTATGCCGAATGCAGCCTACAGTGTTGTTGGAGCAGGAGTAGCCAAAATTCAGCGCCTGGACCATGTCAGGTGGGCAGTGCCTCCGCATTCGTAGCTCTCCAGCCCTCAACGGATGGCCCAATTATGGCCTGTTTGGAGGTCTGGAAGCTCCTCCAATTCAGGGGGACATGAAAATTGAGCGTGGCTGAGGAACGCTTGAATGTGCCATGTGTGTGCGCAACTGGCCGTATGTTCGCCACCTGGTTGACCAGGCCAACCAGCCTCCTGATATCCGTCGTGGAGCCGGGGTGGTGAAGTCGCGGATGGCGTCCAGTACTTTTCGGAGCGGCTCTATCGGTGGCTTTCTGACCCTGCAATCCGCAAAGTCACGCCTCTCCGCAATATTGGAAACTTATCTGGTTCAACCACAATGCCCGACGGCGACACGTGTTAGGAAGTCGTGGTCCCTCACAGTGATCCCAGGTTCAATGTCATAGTGGGAAGTGTCATCGCACACACGTCCTTGCGCTCGATCGTCAAAACGACGTTGTACCGTCCCCAATGACAGGAAACAGGCTTGCGGCGCCCTGATGTACGCCAGCGTCTGAAAGGGCGTGACAAGAAGGTGTCAGGCGACGGTCCCCGACACACGCAGCGGCACACTATGGTAGCCGTTCCGGGCATCCGTGACGGTTTTCCAGGTGTACTAATAGTAACTAAACAGCACTAATAGTGCTCTGTGTCGTCCGAGCGCAGCGATGGCCCCCGCAGCGTCAAGACAGGCGTGCGTCTTCGTGTGAGACCGATTAAATCCTGGAGATCGCACTGATCATGGTAGCCTGCTGACTGGTCGGTCGATGGACTGTTGACGGCAGCCTCTTCGTCGGCGGCCCTATACCTAACGCACAAATCTGGTGAGGCTTGGTATTTCAACCGCGAGATCCCTCGTAAGAACCTTAAGGTGCTTTACAGGCCAAGCAACAAGGATCGCCTAGCCCTGTGCTGTCGGTGGCTGGGATCGGACGGCCCGTCTGTTTATCTTCCGTAGGCGCTGGAACGACGACATGGCTGATAGAGTGGACAATGGGAGAGCATGCGGGCCATTTCCGCTGTTGTTCGACTAAACTGCAATTACATCGTTCACTGTTTTGTTCAGAATATCAGGTATCCCCAGTGTCTGCGGCTTTATTGTTGAGCGTAAAGATCCCATTGATTAAACATTGCGGATATGTGGTCGTATAGCCAATCTTTTGCCACACTCGCATACCGGAACGTAGGCCGCATTCTCCGCCTTCCTCCACCCTGCGGTGAAGGCACGGGAATGCTTCATCACGTTCCTCGGTGCAACTTTGAAGCAGCTCGGTGCGCAGTGACATATGTGCAACCGAATGGACGGCTAGTGGAACGCATGGCAGCGATACAGATTCTCCTCAAGGGGTCCGGAGGTGATTGGGATTTGGCTTCCAACATGCTGCTCCAAGTTCAGACCCAGCGCACCTGAAATAACTGGAAGGGGCCATGGTGCAGCCCCGACGCTGAGCCGATGCGCAAGACGTCCCAACGACGGATGAAACCGTTCCATTCCTCTATCGGTCACGCCAAGTGGAACCACATGACATCAACTCTTAGGCCGATCAGAGTTTTCGGGGCCATGTGGAGTCGGGATTCTGGGCCGCGGGTTCTCAAATGGGACTAAAGTCCGTGATTTCGTCAACGAGCGCAATGGCGAGTGCTTCAGACACATCTCCGGTCTCAAAAAGCGCAGCCAGGAACAGTACATCCAACGACAACAATGATTTTCAGTGAAGAAATCACTCCCTCGATGTCCAAAGTTTGGATTAATGACAATGATGAAGAAGTCCTGCAGCAATCACACACAAAACAAATGGTAAGCGCTTACAATACGTAATAAGCAAACAGAATTCCTGAACATACACATAAACAATAAACAAAACAATCAATTTATAATCAGTGAATTGACTCACGAATCATGCTAGCAGCTCTAGCTCAACAGCCTATCACGGGGAAACGGTTCTGCAAATGGCGAATGGCCACCGAAAGTCAGATAAGACAAAGGTAAAAAGAAGACGATTGCCCCACTACTTCCTCACGGGGGTCTGCAATATACACTACACCATTGACCCCCCGACTTATAACCCCCTAGTGGCCGGAGTAAACTCTGCAA
>OLKM01001597.1:0-5000 GCA_900291075.1 Melanogrammus aeglefinus
ATGCAACAAGATAATGATCCAAAACACACTGCAAACACAACAAATGAGTTCATCAAGGGCAAGAAGTGGAAGGTTTTAGACTGGCCAAGTCAATCTCCAGGCTTAAACCCTATAGAGCATGCATTTTATCTGCTAAAGACTGAAGGAGTAGCCCCCCAAAACAAAGTAACCCCCCAAAACAAACAACTGAAAGGGGCTGCGGTGAAAGCCTGAGAAGGCATCACAAAAGAAGAATGCACAAGTTTGGTGACATGAATGGGTCACAGGCTTGACGCAGTTTTTTGCAAGCAAAGGATTTGCAACAAAATATTAAGTCTTATTTACTTTAATTTATTTTAAATCTATCTATTCCAATGCTTTTGCTCACATAAAAATGTGGTGTTCCTTTACAAATAATGCTATCTTCTATCTATCTGCTATCTTTATCGGATCCAGATGTAAATACCTGGGGAAAAAAAGCTGAAATGTGTATGTCTTGTCTCATATTCATCTTTTGGTGTCAAACCCAAATGTTTCCAGTCTACAGCAAATATCAAGGAATTGGCCTCACTGTTCCAATACTATTGGAGGGGACTGTATATATATACTCCCTCACATTGTAAGGACTCCAGAGAGATGTCGAACTTTAGAATCCAAAATCAATGTAAATATACCCTAACCTTAGCGGTAAAATTTAAATAACATATTTATAAATGATATATATAGTGTAGTGTAACAACACTGCAGTGCAACACCAGAATTTAATCTTTCAAACTCAATATCAATAGTAAAGTTCTTTCCAAAATGACATCCTTTCAGGATTAAATGAAACAACATCATAAATCTACCTCCATTTTAAATTAACATTCAAATGCTCTATGCTTCCAAAATGGCAGTGGCTGTTGCAATGTTATGTTGCGATGTGCCTATCGTATCTGTAGTAAGCCCTATAGTATCGATCAGGACCTTATTCCTTATCTCGACCAAATGGCATGTCCCTCTGGACCCAGCTCACACCTGGTGTTAGAATACAAACACATGCTATAACGTGTAACATTTACAATTTTGAAATGCAAAGCCAACTGAGAGTGTTGCGTGCTGCAAACGCCAAGTTCAGGCATTGCAGTAACACCAGAGAAATTTGCTATCACGTCCTAAAATCCAGCCTGGTCTCACAGGAAATCCGTGAAATGACTCACGGACGCTTAACCCAAAATCCGTGGGATCATTACGGAAAACACGCCAATTTTCCGTATATATGCGCACGGACACAGATCCCCGTTTCAACGCTTAACTCAAAATGAATGGTTTGACATTCCGTTCTGTGGAAGACGTTCAGAATAGCTTGAAATCGCGCGCTTCTTTTCAGATTTTTTAAAATATTTTATACTTTACTTTTAAAAGATATACTTTTAAAATACTATATTTTTTTTAACATGGGAGTCAATGGGAGGACGGCTGATCCGTCCTCTGATACTTCAACCGTTTTAATCAATTGTCTGTAGCGTGCAAGGACGGGAGTCATAGGCGGAGTGTCAAAAGACGGTGCTAATTGTTTTATTGACATTAGTAACGTATCAAATTAACAACGGAGCAGTCGTAACACTCACATGGCTTTACTTGCACAACAACAGATAAAGAAGACAGGAAGTTCCCACCGGGATAACTGTCCCCCTGGGACTCGGGAACTTCGGTTCCTGAGGTGAATTATGTAAAATGCACTACACAAGCCCCCCCAGAATTCACCCATAGTCAAAATCCCTGCGTTGGAAAGGCCTGATTGCCCGGCCCCGGCGAGTGCAAGTTGCAGGGGCCGAGGGGGCGAGGGGCGAGGCGGGTGCAGTCGGACCGGCCGCAGTGCTGGCTGGGCAAATGGACTGACGGCGTGGCAGGGCGCGCAGCGGGGCGAGTCAGTGGTGGGCGGCCGCGGCGTGGGGGCTGGGCCAACTCCAATGGCCTGGAAATGTCCACGTGGGCAGGCTTGATCCTGTCCACCGATACGGTCTCAGGCCTACCACCCATGTCCACGACCAGGTTCTTTTCCCCATGCTGCAAGACTTTAAACGGCCCGTCGTAGGGGGGACGCAGCGGTCCGCGGTGGGCGTCGTGGCGGATGAACACGAACTCCGCCGTGCGTAGGTTGGGAGGCACCTGGGACACAGGGGTGCGGTGCTGTGAAGTGGGGACAGGTGCGAACGCTCTGGCCATCTCCAGCTGCGAGGACCGCTGCCTGGCCGCCGACCAAGGTGTTGTGGCATCCGGAATGAAATCCCCAGGGACCCGTAGCACCTGGCCGTAGACGAGTTCGGCCGATGAGGACTGCAGGTCCTCCTTAGGTGCGGTCCTGAGGCCAAGCATCACCCAGGGAAGTGTGTCCAGCCAGTTGCCGTCCGTTAAACTGGCACGCAAGGCCGCCTTCATGGAGCGATGGAACCGCTCACATAAACCGTTGGCCTGAGGATGGTATGCGGTGGTGCGGTGCAGCTTGACCCCCAGATCCCGGGCGACCGCATTCCAGACCTCCGAGGTGAACTGCGCACCCCGGTCAGACGAGAGGTCCGAAGGCGTCCCAAAGCGCGCAACCCACGTGCCGATGAACGCCCGGGCCACATCGGATGACGACGTCGAGGTGAGGTGGAACGGCTTCAGGCCAGCGGTGTAGTTCTGTCCACCATCGTGAGGAGGTAGGTGAAACCGTGGGAAGCGGGGAGTGGCCCCACCAGGTCAATGTTGACGTGGTCAAACCTCCTCTCGGGGACGACGAATGGTTCCAACGGGGCCTTGGTATGACGGTGGACTTTCGCACGCTGACAGGCCACGCAAGAGTCGACCCAGGCCCGGACGTCTCTCTTTAGACCTCTCCAGACGAATTTCTGGGACACCAGCCTCACCGACGCCTTTCTGCCGGGATGTGACAGACCGTGTACAGCCCCAAAAACGGCCCGCTGCCAGCCGGCAGGGACCAGCGGCCTGGGTTGGCCCGTAGAGATGTCGCACCACAACTTGACGCCCGAGTCGCCGACTGCGAGCTTCTCCAGGCGCATTCCGGTGTCCGAGTCTCTGAGGGACTGAAACTCGTGGTCTGTGGCTTGCTCCGCACCCATACGTGAGTAGTCGAGGCCTAGCTGTACTGCGCTGACGAACCCCCTGGAGAGACAATCCGCGACGACATTGGACTTGCCGGCGATGTGTCGGATGTCTGTCGAGTATTCAGAGATGAACGCCAGCTGGCGTTGCTGGCGGGCAGACCACGGCTCGGCCACCTTCGACATGGAGAACGTGAGGGGTTTGTGGTCGACGTAAACCGTAAACTCACGGCCTTCCAGGGTTGAGCGGAAATGGCGGATTGCGAGCCAAACGCCGAGCAGCTCTCTGTCGAAAGTGCTGTATTTGCGCTCCCGGGGGACAAGTTGGCGGCTGAAGAAAGAGAGCGGTTGCCAGGCGCCATTGACCCACTGTTCGAACACCGCGCCAACGGCGTAGTCCGACGCGTCGGTCGTGAGGGCGACCGGGGCCCCGGGCAACGGGTGGGCCAACATGGTGGCCTGGCACAATGCAGCCTTAGTGTCCACAAATGCCTTGTCTCTCTCGGCAGTCCAGTCGATGTCCTGGTTGGGCGTCTTGTCCCTTGAGGGGCCTCATACAGCGGACGCATGACGTGCGCGCTGCCTGCTGTATGAACCGGTGATAGAAGGTGACCATCCCGAGGAACTCCCGGAGCCCCCGGGCCGAGCGTGGGCGGGGGAAGTTGGAGACAGCCTCCACCTTCGACGGGAGGGGGACAGCCCCATCTTCGCTGATGAGGTGCCCGAGGAACTGGATGGACGGCACAGCAAACACGCACTTCGCCGGGTTGATGATCAGCCCGTGCTGGTCGAGACGTGTGAAGAGCGCGCGGAGGTGCGTCAGGTGTTCCTCTTCCGAGGAGCTGGCCACGAGGACATCGTCCAAATAGACGAAGAGGAAAGGCATGTCCCTGAGTGCCGAGTCCATCAGCCGCTGGAAGGACTGGGCAGCGTTTTTCAGGCCAAATGGCATCCTAAGGAATTCAAATAAGCCGAAAGGAGTCACCACCGCCGTCTTCGGGATGTCTGCCGGATGCACCGGGACCTGGTGGTATCCCCGCACGAGGTCCACTTTGGAAAACAGGAGTTTCCCCGACAGATGCACGGAGAAGTCCTGAATGTGGGGGACGGGGTAGCGGTCGGGCGTGGTGGCATCGTTTAAACGGCGGTAGTCACCGCATGGGCGCCAGCCCCCATCCTGCTTCGGGACCATGTGGAGTGGCGAGGCCCACGGGCTGTCGGAACGGCGGATGATGCCAAGGCGCTCCATGTTGGCGAATTCGGCCTTAGCAGTGTCCAGTCTCTCCGGATTGAGTCGTCGGGCCCTGGCGTAGACGGGGGGCCCCTTCGTCTCAATGTGGTGCTCAACCCCGTGCTTTGTCGTGGAGGCCGAGAAGGTCGGCTCCAGTAGGCTGGGGAACTCCCCAAGGAGCTGCTGATATTTATCGCCCTCGGAGAGCGAGCTGGAGAGGCCCGTCGTATGTCCCCTCATCGCAGACACACGCGAACGAGGAGAAAAGTCAATGCGTCCACCAGGCGCCCGTTCTTGACATCAACGAGCAGCCCGTGTGCACACAGGAAATCCGCGCCGAGGAGGGGAAAAGATATGTCAGCTGTGGACAAAAATCCCATGTAAATCGTTGACCCCCAAAGCCATACGTCAATAGTCTTTGTGCCGTACGTCCGGATGGGGGCGTCGTTGGCAGACGTAAGTGGCGGGCCGTGCACCCCGCCAGCGGCGTCGTCCACTGTAGCCGGCAGCACACTCCTCTGGGCACCGGTGTCGCAAAGGAATTTGCGGTTAGAGAGGGTGTCCACAATAAACAACAAACGGCCTACTGTGCCTGCGCTCGCGGCCACTACTGAGCGCAGGCCTCGGCGTTTCCCGCCGCGTCGAAGTTGCATGGAGGGCGGCACTTTTTGGCTTTGGCGCCGAAGCGCGCATGGAAGTAGCAT
>OLKM01001597.1:7500-119949 GCA_900291075.1 Melanogrammus aeglefinus
TTCCGTTGGCAGATTCAGGGCGCTTGTTTTCAAGCACTTCTGGGTTCTAAACAGCCAGGCTAACCCACGCACCCATACACACACCCCCACACACATGCACGCACACATGCGTGCATGCACACACATATACGCACACACACACTTAGACAAACACTCAAACACACGCACACTCGTACACACACACACATACGCACACACACATGCATTTACACACGTGTGCATGCACACGCATGTGCACACACGCATGTAGACACATACACTTAGACACACACGTACATACAAACCTATGCGTTGCTCCACCAACCCCAGCAACACTTTCAGAACCTAACAGCGCACATAAAGACCATGCAACAAAGAAACCCATTTTTTCCCCCCAGCCCTAAAGATCTCTACAGCACGCTAGATATACTCGCTGGCAGAGCTTTAAAGGCAGAGTGCATCAATAATTAACATTTCACATATACAGTGGGACGTGGGAAGGAGGCATTCTAGCCAACATGGCTTAAAAACCTTTATATAGCAAATAACACTCAGCCCCGTAGTAACAGGCTTTTAATTGCTGTAATCTTTACAGACAATATACAAGTCTCTCATCACATTTCCAAGGAATGTTTTTACTTTGCATGTGTGTCTTACATGAATTTACAGTGTCTTACAGTGTCTTACAGAGTGCCAGGATTCTCATCCCTTGAGTATTAAACACCAGGGACTGTGTTTGAAGGATATCCAGGCTATATCTATATCTATATAGATATAGATATATATGATAGATAGATAGACAGATATCCATCTATCTATATGTATACAAAATAATATATAGATACTGTGTATATATATATGTATATAGCATCACTATCCTTCAAACAGAGTCCCCCCCACATATATCAAAACATTGGTTTAGATCTTCCTCCATAAATCAATAGCAACACTGACCTCACTTGTAACTTCACTGGGGGGAAGACGGAGATAGAAGCTGCATAAAGGAATGGTTCTGTTGAGGAGTGAGCTTTCCCCCTTACGTCCTGGGCTCCAGTGCTAATGGAGCGTCTTAAAGCAGGGAATAGGATAATGGGGGAGCAGGGAATTAGCTTTGATGTGACTGGGGGATGATGTGGTGAATGCAGAGCGCCTACTATATCGAGTTGCTTAAAATAAAAGCGGCGTACACTCCTCTCTGAGCTTCGAGCTGCCTTTCTCACACGCCTTCTTTTGTTGATCTGTACTTGATGTTGCGTCAAGTCCCCGGCAGCTCATAGAAAACGACACATGTGGAACGTTTTAATCAGAATACAAATGTGTTATTTGAGAGTTGTGTGAAGGCATGAATGCAGTCCGAAATTGTATATGGTAAACAAATCTAATTGGATGTTTCATGTTTGCACAGTAATTAAAAACAATGATTGAATCTCCAATTGGTATGTGACACGTTTGGGTTTTTAATCAGAGCGATCTCTTTGTTTGACAAATCAGACCCAGGGCCAAATGTAATCAGCATTACCAAAGAGATTCAGAGCCATATGTTGATGTGTGCAATTACCCAAACGACGTGAGCTCGGCGATTACCAAAATAATTCCGGACCATATGTTCATAAGGGCAATTACTAAATTGATTTGTTGCATCAAAAAGATGGGACAAGCAGAACCACAGGACTCTCTTCTACTACCACAAGATAATTTAGAGTTTATTCTGCAGTCGGGAGAGGATTCAGTGCCTTGCATGAACGGTGCACTCGTAAGAGAACATTAAGATATAATATAAACATTTAAAGGAAATGTCTGTCTATACACAGGGATGCATGTCGCCTGTGTTGATCAAACTCATCTGCTGAGCAGGTGTGGGAGAAACCAGAACCCCCCCTCCTGTTTAAAGACCATCTCTATCAGCTGGAAGCACGTCGTTTGTGAGGGTTCAGGCGTGAGGGACGCACTGCAGGGGAGCACACGTCTCTGATATGCTGGGAGTGTTGGGAGTCGTGGCAGCAGAGTCCTGGGATCCCTGCATGCCACCAGTGGCTGTGGATTGTGTGGAGTTGTGAAATATCTGGTATATATGTGCGTTGAATGTGGTGCTTGGTAAAAAGAAAAGGATCATACCATCAATCCTACTGAAAGGAGAGTGCTGAGCTTTAAAGTCCCTGTGAACCCAGAGTAGTGTTTGTTTCCTTAAAACGTATCGGTACTTCTTATCCCTGTTTCTACAATAATTGTGGATTTAAAACAAACGGTGTATAAATCGCTAGTTTTAAGCACTCTCCAGAAACCAGTCGGTGAACGTTGTACGTAGCTCCCTCTCTTCTCCAGACGTCAGATTGCCTTTTCAGCACTTCGACGGCAAAGGTACAAAGATGCCGAGAGGGTACACAGGCTCTGTCAGGCCAGCGCTCGATGTGGGGTGGCTGCGTCCAAGAGAGGGTTGATAGGGTGTGACGTTGAAGGTATCATCATAGTTACGGTATGGTGAACAGCCTCATGTTCTGCCCACCATGATTAAGCCCCTTGCCTTCTGCTGTGTGATATATTGTGTCTCATTGAGTAAAATTCATACTGATGTCCCCACATATGAACATGCACACAGTTATGTCTTAATCAACACCGTCAAAGGTCGCTTTTCAGTCACACTGCATCAGTGATCGACCGAGCAGCTGTCAGTCAAACGTTGGTCGGTTTTACCTTGAGTCATTCATTCTCTTTCTTCCATATCTGTCTCTGTCTGTCTGTCTGTCTGTCTGTCTGTCTGTCTGTCTGTCTGTCTGTCTGTCTGTCTGTCTGTCTGTCTGTCTGTCTGTCTGTCTGTCTGTCTGTCTGTCTGTCTGTCTGTCTGTCTGTCTGTCTGTGTGTGTCTCTCTCTCTCTCTCTCTCTCTCTCTCTCTCTCTCTCTCTCTCTCTCTCTCTCTCTCTCTCTCTCTCTCTAGTTCTCTCTCTCCCTCTCTAGTACTCGCCTCATTGCAGAAAAAAATATTTGCAATCTTCTTTTACTTGAGTCCATACAGGCCTATCTTTATCAGTCCCTGTCTCTCCCTGCCTCCCACTCTAACTTTAATAAAAGGAAGGCAGACACATTGCAATCTATTCAAATATTACGGTCATTCTGTCACTGTTCTCTTCCCGTGGCTGTCGCCGCTCTCTGTGGTGAGGGAATGTTTTCTCAGAACCCTGCGTCTATTGTTAATGAAACAATAGCCACAATCATTGCTTTGACGCCATTGGAGGAGCGGTCCTGCTTTATTTCTATTTCAGTTAAAACAGGCCCAGTTATTATCGGAAATCATCTTTCTGTTTTTTCAAGGATTGCTACAATCCAGTGACAAACAATTGCATAGGGGTTACCGAGATCTTTACTGGTGTATTCTGTCAATCTTCCGCATTGTGCCGAAAATCAATAGTTTTCCACACTCCATGTATTCAATTTAGTGCAAAAATCCTTAGATTTTTCTCACGTAAAACCAAAATCTAAATCAATGTTTTAATCTAAAAAAAAAAACACAACCCGCAGATAATATATTTATTGTAAAATGTATTTAAAAACAACCCAGTTTGTAATCATTAAAGTGAAACTATGAAGTTATTCAGTGTGATTCTGAGCAGGCAGGTTGCAGGGTGCAGGTTTGTCAGCATTGATTTCTTGATGTGCGGAACACGAAGATCCATAGATTGACACAACAATCCATTCGGAGAAGGGGGTTCATCGGGGCAAAACAATAGGATATTTTGGCAATCTTTTAACAGGCAATGTTATCACCAAAAGAAAATCATGTATTTCTTCGGATTACATTATTTTTCAATAACAAATAACATTGAATTTTCTCCCATAAATATATAACTTTTGATCAGGAACCCATGAAGTAATTGAAAAGGCTATCTTTGTTTGCCTCTTTGATCTCATTGGACATTAAGTATAATTTCCCCCCATCCAAACAAAACCATTCCTTGTCGGATTACATCATCAATGTTCGACTGTTTTGCTAAAAGTAGAAGGATCGTTTCTTTCAAGTGAGCTAAACTGGGGTCTATCAAAGCATATCAAATACACCACAAATTGAGCATCAATTAGAAGACGAAGAAGAAGATGCTTTCACAATAGGAGACGACTATTATGCTGTGTTGCTCTATGCATGGTGGTGCAAATAGTAGGTGAGGACATGTGCTGGAAGAGCAGGTTCACATGGAAAACCTTGTTTAAACTGGAAGCTCGGGGTAGCTTAGGCCGATAACGGTTGCCTCTGCCGTCGAGAATCTCAACGGAGTGTTCCCTTTCTTAGAAACCTAAAAACTCGACAGCTCATTAAAAAATCATTTTACAAGTTGAAATAAATGAATAATGCAGGACACCATCCTGTTTTCCAACCTAAACGACATAATGGGTAGTTTGTCGATATGACCCTAAACTACCAATATTAGAGTTTGCAGGTCCAGCGCTGCCTGGATAAGATAAACGTTGAGCATGTCAAGGCTCTGTTCTCGCCCAAACAAGATGGCTGACATTCGTTATCGCTCAGTGGAAAATGCAACATTTTAAGATAATATATATATAAGTTAAAAAACGCTTTAATAAATGTATCTACAAATGTATCTACATTTATCTAAGGATAAATGTTTGATAACATGTATGTATAAACCTTCTGAACCTTTGAATGAATAAAAAAAAAAGCGACATAAACTCCGGCCCCGCAAAAACCGTTGTCTCGGTCCATCCCAAAATAGACGCCATGAAAGGTTCCTCATTAGGACAAAACACAAAGTTCCTTCATCTCCATGGCATGGACAGGATGTTACCTTAAACAGCCTCCGAAGGGGGCTGCAACTCACAGCGGTGGTGAAGGCGCTGATTGAAGAAAAGCCCTGTTCCTCACAACAAGCCTCTGTGAGGTTTGCTTTAGCTCCGCCTGGATCACACTGGCAGCGCAAGCGTCTGTCACTACCAGAGAATACCCCACTGGATCCAGCTGCTCGGAAGGAGTTAAGCATAAGATGGAATATAAGACAGATGTAAAAATGGTGTTTAAGTTAATTCAATAGAATGAGGAGCACGACATTCCAGAAACATGATAACATCGTGCTGGCATGTCATTGTTCCTGTATCTACACATGGTACCATATGTTATATCCATGAATAACTTGTGAAAGGCTTTCCCATCACAAAATAGCCTCACAGCTATAGGTTCAGAACCAACTATCGTACTATGTCCTGCTGTTATATAATCGTTAATTAGGCTGCATTTGAATTAAATATACATTGAATAGTATTACTTTCTCTTCGAGGCGAAAGAAGAAAGTGAGGCGAGGGGCTTTGGACCCCAAACCTCCCAGCCTCTCATAATGGGGCTGTGGCGTGGCTGTCCCTACTCAGTATTAACTGGTAGAGTCTGTGAAGGCACCCTGAGAGTGATGTCCTCCTAGACCCTCTGGCCCTGGTGACTAAACATCTGGTGGAGCATGCAGCACTGGCTCTCACTCACACACACACACACCGTACATGCATGCACACGCACACACACATGCACGCACGCACACACACACACACAGACACACACATATGCAAGCACACACTTACAGACGCACGCACATGCACACACACGTTACACAAACACACACACGCACGCACAAACGCACACACACACACACACACGCACGCACAAGCACACGACACACGCACACGCGCACACACGCACACACACACACACAGCTCCTAATACTCAGCGGTTCCCCCTACACTGCTAATCCCCTTGGGGTGGGGGGGCTGGCTGTCCCCTTTGCGCCCGGAGCATTGTCCAGCCCTCGGTGCAGTTTACAGCAGCACTTTGTTCAGCCCTCTCACTGTAATTACCCCTGCTTGTCGCCTTGTTAGTTTTTAATCGTAATAATGTGGTGATGGTGGTGGTGTCAGGGAATGTTTTAAATGAGGGATGTAACCCCGCCTGGAGCTTTCCAATTCGATGTGCTCCGAATTCATTGCATGCCGGCATGGTTGGCCTGTTGCCATGGTGCCTGAAATACCAAATACAGTCTGTACTATCTGCTATTTTTTGAATGTTTGCGGAGAGCACCCCTCCCTCTAATGACGTTACGCAAGCTATCCGAGGTAACGCAGCCGCTGCGCGCAGCTGACACTTTGCCCTGCCGTTCACGGCTGCTACGTGATCATGTCACATAACTGTTCTTCAGAAGGAGCACCAACTCCCAGCATCTCCTCTTTACACTCGGAGGAGCATCGATCTTAGGTTTCCCCCTCTTCCTCTTCCTTTTGACTTCTTTCTCTTCTTCCTGTTCTCTTTCCAACACACTGGATACCATTGTAACCATGATTTGATTCTCCCCGTCTGCCTTGCAGTCCTTCTGCTTCTTTCTCTTCAGTTCTCCCAGAAGGAGATGTTTTGTTAAAGTCGGTGGGCCGTCATCTATTATAGATGCAGTGTTTTAAGGGGATGATCCTCGCAGGGTCGATAAAAATATCTCTGTTCGCTTTCCCAGCATGCAGGACAGGTCAACTGTTCATGGCAAGTAATGCAGAGGGGGTCTTTATTATTTGATTTTATGCCCCTCCGCCCCAAATAAAATAGCACCGACTGAGGCCTGTGGGACGAGTGCACACTGCAGTGCGGTTCTATTATACATGAAGCATGCCCGACCCCTCAGCACCGTGCCGCCATTCCCTCACTTCAATGCCATCCCCTCTGCTAATCTGCACTCAACCCTTAAAAGGTTGTGGGTCAAACACCTGCCGTGTTATTAAAAGACCCCCAATACCTCAGTCCCCTCTCCACACTGATGGCCTTGCCCTTGTCTCTGCCTTGCCATGCTCCCGAAGCCATTCCAGCTCCCCTTGTTGTGTTGCTTTGCAGAAAATTGTCCGTGTTGCCATGCTAGAGCTGCACGGGGAGTCTGTTGATTAACTATGCATGTGGTGGTCAATGGAGAGGGAGGGAGGGAGGGAGAGAGAGAGGGAGGGAGGGAAGGAGGGAGAGGGGGGAGACGGTGAGAGAAAGAGAGAGACAGTGAGAGAATCAGCTGCAGGCCTCGCCCACTGGGCACTGATCCACCTCCTAGTCGGAGATTGTGAAGGAGCAAAGTCTTCTGTGGAGGCACTGCATTCTAACCAGGACACACACACACACACACACACACACACACACACACACACACACACACACACACACACACACACACACACACACACACACACACACACACACACACACACACACACACACACACACACACACACACCGGCATACTTTCACACAGTGACATACTGGCCCATGGATTCAGACACACACATACACACACTGGCACAGGCGCACGCACACACACACTGGCACAGGCGCACGCACACACACACTGGCAAAGACATACACACACACACAACACACACACACACACACCACACACACACACACACACACACACACACACACACACACACACACACACACACACACACACACACACACACACACACACACACACACACACCACTGGCATACTCTTGGAAACACTGGCTCAGATGAACACACACACACCCACACACACATGTCCGTCACCACACGCACACACAAACACGTACACGCAAGTGAGTAAAGCTGTTTTCTATTTAAGCAGCTAATTCGAGGATTGGAATCAGAGGTGATAGATTTGCTGCCAATGCAACAGATGCTTGTCTTTGATTGCCACAGTCCTGTGCTTCTAATTTGATCAAATATTTGTATGTAACCTTTTGGTAAAACGCTGAGGAGAGGAGGAGCCGAGCTTTGGCACAGCTGCGCGGGGCTGTGAAGCCTGTGGAAACGTGCCAGGCAGCAGTGAATCAGTCGTGCTCAAGGCACATAGGAATAATTCATAGCATTGCTCTGAAAGCATTTGAAGCATGGCTGCAAAATAGAGCATGGATTTCCCCCCTCATTCCTCCACCCTTAGCCTCCCTCCACCCTTCTAAAGTATTTGGCTTATTGATTTTTTTTTTTTTTTGGGGGGGGGGTGGGGCTGAACATTTTGATCCAGAAACCAGGCCCGGGTCTGGCAGTATCGAAAGATAAAATGCGATATCATTTTTGAATCAGGTATTTTATTTTGGGTCAGCAGGGTTCGGGCCTGAATCGATTGTGACGTTAAACCAAAGAAAACAACACCTCAGAATCACAGCCTCGGCCGCGATGCTGCGAATTAGAACTGACCGAAGCCGATTCATTCCTTCATCCATGTGTGTGTAAATATATATATATATATTTTTTTCTCCCTCCATGTCTCACACCCTCCTCTCTCTCCTCTGCCTGTGTTGCAGGATCCCTGGGTGCGGCGGAGCTTATGGAGGCTGTGAGCCAGCCGCCGCCTCGTCCACAGGCCTGACACCCGAGCTCTCTTCTCCTGGGGGGGAAGGGGGGGGAGGGAAGGAAAGCAGGAAGAAGGCGATCCACTGCAGACGTGCTCCAGGAGTTCAAGTCACAGGAGTGGGGTAAACGAGAACCAGAGCGAGAGTGAGAGTGAGAGTGAGAGAGCGAGAGAGAGAGCGAGAGAGAGTAGAAGACGGGGGTTTACTCAACACCTTTGTCCACTAATAACTCCCGAGATGGCTCAGTGTGCAGGCCGCCGCGCCGCCGCGGGCCTCACAGCGCCGTAGCCCTAGCCGCACGCAGCACCTCGCTCTGCTCGGGTGCATTAGGACCGGAATAAAACACAGAGACCTGCAGAGATAGGGGGGGCCGAGAGCACGCCACCAAGGAGAGGGAGACACACAGAATTATAAATACTTTGGTGCGTCAGCGCTGAGGAACATGAGAGGAGACATCTAAAGACCCCTAAAGCGTGCGTTTGAAGACTATCGCAGCCCACCCTCCGGGATCGTTTTTTTACCCTTTTGTTGCGTTCTCGTGCAATCGCATGCGTGGGCCTGTTTCTACAAGGGACGTTTGTTTCGTTTTTTGGATGCGTGCTTAGGCTCTCGTGATGGTTGCTGCACGAGGGAGCTCTGAGAGGGGGGGCACTGGTGGTCGCGTGACGAGTAGTGGCCTGCTCCACCTGCTCCTCCTGGCGCTCCAGGTTCTCACCACCGCCACGGCGGCCAAGCCCAAGATGCCGGGCCACACCCACCTGAACTCCATCCGTATCGACGGGGACATCTCCCTGGGCGGGCTGTTTCCCGTGCACGCCCGGGGCAACGACGGCAAGGCCTGCGGCGAGCTGAAGAAGGAGAAGGGCATCCACCGGCTGGAGGCCATGCTTTTCGCCCTGGACCGCATCAACAACGACCACGAGCTGCTGCCCAACATTACGCTGGGCGCCCGCATCCTGGACACCTGCTCCCGGGACACCCACGCTCTCGAGCAGTCGCTGACCTTCGTCCAGGCGCTGATCGAGAAGGACTCCACCGACGTCAAGTGTCTGAGCGGCGGGCCGCCCATCATCACCAAGCCCGAGAGGGTGGTGGGCGTGATCGGGGCGTCGGCCAGCTCCGTGTCCATCATGGTGGCCAACATCCTGCGACTCTTCAGAGTGAGTCCTCCTGTTGGTTTTTACAGCGTTGCACGTTGTTGCGTATAGTTTCTTGTTTCACACAGTCCAACACGTGCACAGAGTTGTGTACACACACGCACACGCACACGCATGCACGCACACACATCAGTAGCCTACAAACGCACACACAAGTACACACTCATATACGTACGTGAACACCAACACACACAAACCTACACATTTCTCTGGCAATATCATGCAGCAGTATGTCATCATACAACGTGTACACTTCTACACTAAATACTTAACCAACCGGGCCGTCAAGCAAACCCTCAATACCTGTAATGCAGGTTTTGTTGATGTTCTTCTAATTGGACTTCAGTTCATACATAGGATTAGAGTAAGGTGTTGTCCAGCAAGCTGGGGCCCATCCTTACTTCATAATCCTCGCCACTAACGACAATCATTTGCGTTCTTTCAGCCCATTCATTCTGGGCTGTCATGCGTGTTATGCAAGCTTATGCGAGTGGAGCGTATGAATTGATGCGACTGAGTTGCTTTGACACTTTAGATGTCGCGCGAAATGTACGATTGAGCGGTGCTGGCGTCACACCTGTTCAGGGTTGTCAAGAAAGTCTGCTTACAAATGAGTTCTGTGTCAAATGATGGATAGTTAGTAAAAACTGGAATACGAATAAGAAACACACACACAGACAAGCACGCAGACACACAGACACACGAATACGCACACACACACACACACGCACGGATGCACAGAAAGACAGACTGACAGACAGACAGACAGACAGACAGAGAGACAGACAGACAGACAGACAGACAGACAGACAAAAACACACACACACACACACACACACACACACAATCATACACACATACGAACAAACATGCACACACACACACACATGCATGCACGCACACACACTACTATGGCACAGATTAATTCACAGCAGTGTGAAGTGTCACTGAGACGGATGCTCAGCTCGTCTTTCGCGGGGGCAAAGTATCAGGTGGAGGAAACAACTATGCATGACGGTTAGCGCTGTCCATTGAGATGACAGACAGACCTGCAGCCTTCTTCCCTTATTTACAGCAGTGAACAATGCTGTAGAAAGCGCCAGTGCTGACACCGCCGGAAAGAAATATCCTCACAATGACCAGAGTTTGTTGTTGATCATAACTTAGCTGCATGGGTGGCATCGTTAGCCTGTGTGTGTGTGTGTGTGTGTGTGTGTGTGTGTGTGTGTGTGTGTGTGTGTGTGTGTGTGTGTGTGTGTGTGTGTGTGTGTGTGTGTGTGTGTGTGTGTGTGTGTGTGTGTGTGTGTGTGTTTTCCACTGATTCTTCCATGGCTTATCCTGATCCTGCTTGCGGTCTCAGCCTACTAGTGTTGGCTCAGCACTCCAGGATCAGACGGGAGGAATCCGTCCCCATGGTGTGACATGAATATTTCACCACTTTGTAGTAACGTCATCCCTTTTTTGGGGGGGGGGTGGGATTGGGACTCTCTCTCTCTCTCTCTCTCTCTCTCTCTCTCTTCTCTCTCTCTCTCTCTCTCTCTCCTCTCTCTCTCTCTCTCTCTCTCTCTCTCTCTCTCTCTCTCTCTCTCTCTCTCTCTCTCTCTCTCTCTCTCCCTCCCTCCCTCCCTCCTGCATCACCTCACCGCCGCACACCCCCGTCCTTACCTCGGATCGGCTCCCATCAGCTCGCTCCTATTTACTGCTACATGAGCAGGAGAGCAGAGTGCACGAGCACTCGAGGTAATTAGTGTTGGCTTGGTTATGATACTCAAGACTGAGTGAGGGTAATTAAAGCTTCACGTTTTTTCTTTCCTTTCTCTTTCCCTTTGTCTTCTGCTGATCGTGGCTGGGACAGGAAGGGACACTGGCATCTTCCTCTGCTTTACATGACACGCCATGTCTCTCCCTCTCCCTCTCCCTCTGCAGGGATGTGGCATGATGGAGGGCAGGGGAGGGAAACTGCATCATGAGATGGCCTGCCTGTTTTTTTCTTTCGTTTTTTTCTTTCCCCAAAGGTATCGTGAGCTGACTTGCTGAGACAATCATAAGCTCTCAGACAAAAGAGGGAGGGACGGGGATGGGAAGAGGTGGGAAAGAAGGGGGAGGAGGGGGGGAGACGGGGGAGGGGGGGGAGGAGAGGGGGGTGTGGTCTGGGCAGCCCACTCTCAGCAGCAGCACTCCAAATTAGTCACAAGCAGACGCATTGGTTCTGCAGGACTGGCGATAGTCTCGGTGGAAGAGAGAGGCATGAAGAGAGAAGGAGAGAGAGAGAGAGAGAGAGAGAGAGAGAGAGAGAGAGAGAGAGAGAGAGAGAGGAGAGAGGGAGAGAGAGGGGAGAGAGGGAGAGGGGGAGAGAGAGGAAGGGAGGCAGCCTGGGAGCTTCCTGTACCGACTGAAGCGACGCCCGCATCACCAGACGCAGAGGGTTAACTAGCTGACTGCTGTGCTGCCGGTAAAGCCAGAGATCTTCCTTTTCTTTGCCGCTCATTAGAGGAAGAGATATGTGTCAAGAGGAGGCACTCCTCCCCGCCTCTACTCTTCCTAGCCACAGCTCGATCTGTGAGCGGACGTCTCTGTGGACATTAGCTCCATCGGTATGGAGATCCGTATGAATGGAAGAACAATAATGATCAACTGATGTTTGCATGGGTTGATTTGAGATCACCATGAAAACGAATAATAGAAGAGAATACTATTCACCTTTGTACGTTCTTAATCTTGGAAATCCTCATCTACATTATGAATCCCAGTTCAACTTTAAACCATGACTACAGTCAATCAATAAATCAGAGGTAATCCTGGGTCGGACCATAATCCTGGCAAGGGGGCAAGGGGGGCTCACTACTCAAATGACATAATAGACAGTTCCTAAATATATTCATGAAGACAGGCAGATTTCCCAGAAGGCCGTGATCCAGGAGCCGTTCCCCACATCCACCTCCAGACACGGGGGCTCAGGGGTGCGCTCTTGGGCTCGCCTCACGTCGAGTCATCTTCACGCCGGAGCCAACGCTCGGACCGGCCGCTGATCGAAGGGAAGGGGGAATAGATGTAATAATAATAATAATAATAATTCATTTTATTTGTTGAGCACTCTTCATTCTAAGCAGAATCTCAGAGTGCTAGACAAAAGGACAGTTTAAAACAAATGTATACATTTTTTAAAAAGTAGGAAATGCCTTTATGAATAAAAAGGTTTTTAGGCCAGTCTTAAAGCAGTCTAGTGTCTGTGTTGCCCTTAAATGGTCCGGGAGGCTGTTCCACAGTCGAGGGGCTGCAGCAGCGAAGGCCCGGTCACCCATGGTGCGTAGCCTGGTGTTTGGGATCTGCAGGGACAGACTGTTATTGGATCTGAGGGGGCGGGTTGATGTTTGGGGGGTGATGAGGATGCCGCCCAAATGGGCAGTATTTCTGCACGGCGCGTAACCTGCAGTGGTCATTTACACAGACCTTTCCCCCAAGCCTCCAACCACTACTATACCCACCCGTCCATGCACGATGAACCCCACTTATTTTGCTGTCTGTGCCCAGCAGAACCAAACGCCGCATAAGGGCCGATCGAAAAACACAAACAGGGGTGGGAGAATAAAAACAAGCTCTGTCAGGAAGGCGGCAGGAAGGCTGTTGTTTCACCGTGTTTCCGTGGCGGTGTTTTCCCGGTGTCACTCAACATGACGTCCTCCTATTGATCGGACACAATCTGTCCGGCCTCTCTCCACGCCGAACCACAAGCCCTTTTTAACGTGCTCCCAGGCCCGGGCCAGAAGGTCTGTGAGCCGAGGGGGATTAGTTCCAGCCTGGGGAGCACAGCCCACCAAGCGGCCGCCGGTCCATTGGGGAGGTGGCCCGGAGAGAGAGTATCTCAGTTTGACCTGTCGCACCGTCCGCTCCGTTGGCGAGCCTGGTGTCTGCGGCTTCTAATCGCTGTGAGGCATTGTGAGAAATGATCTCCGCTTGTACCTCCTGTTCTGGATTTCTTGTTATATTGATATTCATTTATTTACCCTTCACTCATTAAAAATGTGTTTTGTGAGGGTCTGACCTGGGCAACAGGGCAGCTCAGAACAGAGTAAAACCCAGCACAAAAAAAACAGAGGAACACGAAGGATTTGGCGATACTCTTTGGTGATAGAAGTGAGACAGAACAGAATGGACACACAGGCGGTAGCCGATTGTGTCCTGTTATGGCATGTGGCATTCAATAGGATGGAGGTCACAGGCGTACAACAGTATGTTGTATAACAGCAATGCCATACGAACCGTGCAGTGAGGTCTAGCGAGGTCAATACCTCAGGGGTTGTAGTTCTGCTCCAGGGCCGACTGGACCGCCCTTGACGCAGGTTGCTCTGGACAAAGCATCTGCTGAATAAATGTAATGTAATACAATGAACCATGGGTGTATGGGTCTTATGGATTATTCAGTCTTGCCCCCAGACGGAACCTATAGGTGGTTTTCTCAGCCGATATTAAGATCGTAAATTTCAGATGTAAAACTGTACTGTACTGTCAAAATAGGACTTGAGTCGATAAAATGTTCATATCACAAGGTTGTTTTCTGTATGGTTGGTGGGGCGGGGGTCTGGGGGGCTTTGAAGAGGCTGGATATGTGGAATGAATGTCCTTCCTGCTAATTGCTGCCTTCAATCCTCCAGACAGCATTAAACAGAAGAGGAATTTGGGCTGCCCTGCGACGGTGCCGCGTGGAAGACAGCCAGGCTCCGAGCACGTCGGAGAAGAGGGCAGTGCGCAGGCCCCCATGAATCACTGGTGAATCAAACCGAAGGGACCCTCGTTACAAATTAGAAAGGGGGTGCCATTAGAAAAGATAGCTCATCCTCGTTAATCAAGGCTAATGTGGATTGATGGGAGGCTATGTTACGGATGTATTGCACGGTGTATTTCCCTGAACATCTCAGGGTTCTTTCCCCTTCGACTATCATGAATTGAGAATGAGACAACCAATTCACTGGAATTGCTTCATATGTCATCATATCATAAATACAGCCGTCTATGCTAAATAATATACAGCATATTTAAAAGCTTTTTTATGTTGTCTATGAATAAACATTTATTTATATATATATTATTAATAAATAAAATAGAAGTACCTTACTGTCAGGTGTTGCAGTGGCTGCCATTTTAAAGGTTTTCACAACTCATCGTCATTAGAGAAATCAACTTTAAATAATGCTAATCTGGTGGAGAATGGAAGTCCAACACGGTGATGCCATGTGTCAGCTATCACCAGAGATGTTAACCCAGTGGTCTTACCAAAGCCGACAGAGGCTGATCAATTCTCATCTCCAGGCTAATGGTCTTGCCTGACTAAGAGCTTCCCTGCTCCAGTACAAAACCCCAGCCAATCCCAACTTCTTATAGACCTGTTCAGATCACGCTGATGTGACTTCTCCATTCATAAGCCAGCCAACGTTTCTTTAAAGACTAGTATAGGAATAAGCTTGGATATGAATCATATTTTTTCAGGCCCCTGTGAGAAGGAGAACGCAGCGTGGGGGCGTTTTCTCCTGCTTAACTTAAGGAGTCAGAGGTTGAACTACAGAATTTGCTGCACCATATTGCTATTGATTTTCTCGAAGGGTTTGCACCGAAACTAAACTCAACACTAAGGGCTCATTTTTTCAGATGATGCTCTCAATTGTACAATGTGCAGAGTAAACTCAAGGTATCTAATCACAAATGCAAAGATGCTTTGGACAATTATTTTTAGAGTTGGTATAATACCATCTCGCAATGCCATGAGAGTGTTCTGCAACGGCATCTGCTGTTAGTTAAAATATCTGCAAATTACAAAAAAGTAATGTAGAAATAGTTCCATAGTGTGAAACCACATAGTCATTGTGATACATTTCATGTACACTGTGTTTTTCCCTGAAGTAACACTCTTATATAAAGTAATCTCCCTCCTTACTTGTTATGCATTCACACTATTTGATATTGATCCTTTCCCTACCTCTTTTTGGATGTGTGTCTACTAGGTCTTCTGACCTGCAGCTATTCTTATGCATAATAGACATCAGGCTTGATTCAATGTTATTTTGCCTTGAACACAATCTCTACTTTTGAGGAAAGAACTTAGACTTAAGCTTATATAATCTCATTCTCATCTCTTCTAGTCAACAACCTCATTGGTTTGGTTTGCAGAGATGGTTTGTTTCAATTGTTTTATAGTTTTTCCTTGAACACTATGTTTAGCGCAAGCAGCACCCTGGTTGCATTTATCTCTCTTTAAGAGAGCAGAGAAAACATGATTTAATATGATATAATGAAACATATTGTATCGGTGCCGTGGAAATGATCAAGGGAGCAACGTGCTTGTTGAAAAAGGAGAGATAAAACATTACACTGCACTGCACCTCTTCCTCGATGGCTTTCTTTAGAGAACAGACACTCCTGTTATCTCCTACAAAACCAATGACCCATGTAGTCATGGGCATGCGTGTGGGCCACCGCCATCGACTCACAGAATACATTACCTGCCTGCATTGTTCTCACGTTTAATCAATTACCCAGACTAAACGGAGACAGACGCTCTGACACGGATACCTTCCATGTCAAGAGACAGCAGCTCTTGACATGGATTAGTTCCATGTGCTGTGGAAACGTGGGTGGCTCAGCCTGTCTCCCACCACAGAGAAACCTCCTGTAAAGGGAGTGCGTGGAGATCGCCGGTTTGCAACAGTGTTTGTAAATGCAGCATGTTTGAAAGGGAACATTTGCTGTTTTGGTAACAGCACAGGTCAATGAGGTCTTAGCATTGTCTTTAATGAGAAAATACTATGATTTAGCCAATTCATTTTCAGTGAACATGTTTAATATATGGAGCTAAGTCCAATGAAGTATTTCACCAGAATGGAATTAATTTAAGCCTCGTGTTTATATACAGTCAGATTTCATTGTCCTATTTTACAGTCGTGATGAACAGGAAGATAAATGGGAAACCAGTACCCCTTCTGTTGTAATATTGGCCACCCCCCCCAGTGTTTGTAATAAACTATGGAAGCTGTCCTTCAACTGAAAAAGTTGAAATATTTCCCAGAAATTGTCAGGAACCCAGAAGCCCTGCAATATTTCTTCCTGAAACTTAATTACCAGGATTCTGTTTTTATATCTTGCACTTTAGGTATCTTATAGCCTTTCTCAGCTGGTGCTGGGTGCTGTGCATACCCATAATCCCAGGCAGGAGTTTTGGAGAGATTGTCAGAAATAGAAAATTAAAAAAAAGAATACACTTTTGGATGTTTATTAAAATATATGTGTGTTGTTTCAAATAAAGGTGCCAAACTTTGAAGGTATGTCAAGAGGAAATGGAAAGTAAAGTTAGCCTTCACGCAGAGAACTAAGCTGTCTGCTGGCATCATTGTCAAACGAACCAGAGAGGGAAACAACCGCTCGACGGACTCGCCCAATCTGCCTGCACTGCTTAGCTAGCATTAGCTAGGCGTAGCGTGATTTGAGCGGGAAAGACTGCGGGCCCACTCAGCCCTCTCTGCCTCTTAACCACCACACGCTGCATAGCTGCTACCACAGATTTACACAGCCCCACTTTCAGTTCATGCAACGTCAGCTGAAAAAATTGGGAGATTAAATATTAAATATCGAGCAGTTGGGGCCTCAGAAGAGTGCCGTTCCTCCCAGGGTGAGAGCTAACCATAGTGCCTCGATGTTGGCCTAGGTTAGGAAGAAATGTCCTGTTCACTGTGTTATAGTGTTATATCAGTTTTCAAAAAGAGCTCAGGCAGGGTGCGCTAACGCTTTGTTATATACATATTTTATAATATTTTTAATTCGATTTTTCCTAAATGAAACCTTGGAACCACCGGATTGTATTGGACTGTATCTCCTATTGGTTTGATTTCATTAAGTTGTTTGATATACGAATTGTCTTTATTAGGATGTTATTGTTGTCATTCAATTCGAATAGGGTCACAGCCAAAAACTCATATCAATAGCACATGTTGACGCTTTTAAAGCAGGCAGAATCATTGGGATGCACAGAACATTAAATATGTTTTGGTAGATTTGGTATAATGACGAATAGGTGTCCAATGCTCTAGTGCTTAAGCAATCGTCCACGAGCTGTTTTAATGACACACGAATCAGTTTTGTACTCCTAGTTGTGATGCATACTTATGACATGAGGACGTAGGCTTATTTCCCTGCGTTCTCTATCATACCTTTACTTGATGGACATGGTGAACAGAGAGACAATCAAGACCAAATGGTTATAAAGGATGGAAGAATAACTGATTAAATCCACAACTTTCAAAAGGTCTGTAAATAAACTGATTTAAAAGGAAAGTTTCCTTCATCCTTGAACACATGTAGACACTTGTATCTGCATCTATGTAAGATCCTGTTCTAATGTCATTTCCTCCTCTATTTTTATATATTTCACATCAATATAAGATGTAACATGACAATGGCTCATGCATTATTCACACTCATGAGTACATAAACATATATGTGATATTATAGAAAGTAAGGAATGTAGAAAATATGATAATCACTATAGAATATAAAAAACTGAAACCTCATCAAAGCAGCAGTGTTTTGCGGTACTGGTTGACACCCCAGGCAGCAACACTTTATTTACTCACTAATTATCAATTTCCACAGCAATGTCTTTCATTTAGCAAGGTCAACAAAAGCAGGCTACAACTTCCAGGAGATTGAAGAACAAACATTTTGGCCTGCAGCCAAAACACACCAATATAATATCTGGCTTTTACTTATATACTCCAGAAGACCATTTCTCCTCTTCCTGTCAATCCACAGAAAAACAGACACCATAAATTCTCCCCTTTATTATCTTCCTGCAATGGTTCTTGGCATATTATAAAAGTTGCATCTTAATTAGTTTTACCGACCGAACGCAAAGGCTCAAAATTGTTTTTCGCTTAAGGGGAGCCGAGAAGAGATGTTTTGTTGGAGAGGATAATGGCCGACGCCACAAACAAACAAAGAGGCAGGTTTGAGGAACAGAACGTCGTGAGCCAGCGGTTAGGAGGAGAAAGGCCGACACGAGGCCTGCCCTCCACGCCCCTACAACTCCACAGAAGGAGGCCGTGAAACACATTTGTGCGTCCCTACATTGCCGCCGTGGTTGAAAGGGAGAAGGTTGTGTATAATAACATGTTGCTCTGCCCACCTCCTCTCCAAGTACGGCTGGGTAATGGCAGGGAAGACATAAATGTGGGCAGTCTCCGAGCTTTGTTTCTGCTGCCGTTTATCAGCCAACTGCAGATCCCTTCCATCGTAGGCGTCTGGGGGTAATGGATTAGAGTGCTGCTACAATTGATACCACGCCTGAGAAAGAACCGCATATTTTAGAGTTTCTTTGTCTCTGTGTGAGTTCTGTTTATTCCACCGCTGGGTGGGGAATGGTGCTGATATGGCCCTTGGCACAGCAGCCAGTTTAGAGCAATAACATTGGCATGTCTAGGCGTAATGGGATGGAATAGCACCAGGCTACCCTAGTGAGCAAAGATTTTTTAAGCATTAGTCGTAGTGTGTGTTGTTGGTAAGTGGCCTTTATCACATGGTGTTTCGCTGGGATTATTTTTCACACCGAGATGCGGTTGCGTTTAGTATCTTTCGAGAATTCTTGGAATAATTATACAATATCCAGAGTTGTTGGAATGGTACCAGGCAAGCCGATTGAGGAACGGTTATTAGCATTAGTGAAAGTACGTGTTGCTGTTCTGTGGCATTATCCCTCGGTGTGCAGGTAGGATTGTTTAGCATAATCCAAGATGCAGCTGGATTTAATATTTTCTCTGCATATTTGGTATAATTACATGCTACAATATTCATTTATGTTTTGGTTTTTCAAATTGACTGCATCAGAACCATTCAGTGGGTATAGTTACTATGCTTCATTTCTAACATTTGCATTCAATGGAATGCAAATGTTAGAATTCAAAGCGGCCCTCTGATGGTGATATAGATCCTACATGCATTAAAGGCTTTTATACCACGGTCTGGGGGAATACTTGATTCTGATTGGCTGCAGGGTCTGCATTAACCCCTGATATATGGACAAATTGTCTGTTCAACCTTCAAAGCGAGAGCTGGTAAATTGTGAAAAATGAATTAAACTGTAATCAGAAAACCTGGTTGTATGCTATAGACCCTGGAGTATCTATGGTATAAAGGCTGGGACGAATTTCGAATAATAAATATGTACAATGCCCAACGTTAGCTCTCTGGGGAATAGCTGAGCGGACTAGAATACCCCCCATTGCCAAGTCGTAGCTAAGGTCTGTCCTATTTACTGGAGGAGTGAACAACGTTTCTGTTGTGTAAGAACCTTACGGGAGGGTAATGATTGTTCCAGGTATTAGTCAAACTCTCAGGTGTTACCAGGGAAAAAAAGTTATGGCTTTTGGCTTTTATATTTGGGTTGTAAAACGCATGAAAATATAAATAAATGGTCTTAATTTATTTTCTTTGGCAAGTGACCATGTTATAAGGGGGATAATGCCCTTCGAGGTGTCCGTTATAAGGAATGAATGGACTTCGCGGAGGCAACGTCCTCTGCTGCGCGTCAGACGGTTCTAGGCCTCCGCGTCGTCCATTAATTCCTGATAATGGACAACTCGTTGGGCATTATCCCTTAGATAAATTAATTGTGTCTGAGCGCTATTATGAAGTGTTTTTGTAAAGTTTTTCTTCCATAAGCAATGCACATATTTATCTATATCTGTTAGCATTTCAGTACATTTCTGCATCTATGTGACGGCACTAAAGGGTCACTCTGGAAAATGCTGTTTTTTTTTAAAAATGAAGCTTATAAAGTGTAACACACTATTATACTTTTTAATTATTACTATTACTATTATTATTATTATTATTATTATTATTATTATTATTATTATTATTATTATTATTATTATTAGTAGTAGTAGTAGTAGTAGTAGTAGTAGTAGTAGTAGTAGTAGTAGTAGTAGTATCACAGTCAAAAATAAGTACATAAAGCATTGATCACATTACATTACATCAGTTATTTATTTACAGGTTTATGAGGTCAGTAAAGACTTGAATTGGATTAGGTTTAGTATGTGAATATGATTTCAGATCTCTGGGGTCCACCTTCCTTCAACAGGAGAGGGCATCTCCATTAACGAGGGCATGTTATCCACGGAGAAAATTTAAAGCTTTTAAAGCTTGTTAGGCTCACCATACTTATTACCATTATTTATTCAATTGATTTATTGAGATCTGTTTCTGTTGCTAGGTACAGAATGCCAGCACTCACTTCATATGTCTCTCTCTTCAAGCTACTTTAAAGGTGAACAGAAACTGGCCAGCTCAATACCTGTTCAAGACAACGCAACACTTATGATGGAGACAGGAAGCCCTGTCTACCTAAGGGCTGTGTTGTGACAAATACGAGAGCACATCAGCACCGGGTTGATGGATACTTACACAAGTTGCTTCTGTTTAACCAGCAGTGTGTGCATGAGCAATCCAATGCCCCACTTGCAATGAAGAGCGAGAGACGGATGAACAACACCGTGGTGTTGGTGGATAGATGTTGTTGGTTGTTGCTCCCCATACGCGTCTCTGTACACATATAGGAGGAGGCGTCGAGGGGGATTATGTTTCAGCGTGTCTGAGGTTTTCAGCACGGATACAGCTTGTTACTGGTCGCCGGATATCTTTGCTGTACTGTGCAGTACCTGGCAATGTTCTGAGGAACACACTCCCCATGGTATACTCAAGAGAGCTTTCATACCCCAGAGAAGCATCTCTAGCAAGTTGCAGCCAGACACTTCCACCTTCACTACATTGCATCATCGCTATGTTGGCAGGGATGGACTTCAACATTCAGTCAATATCGGGCTGTCACAGGCGATATCCCAGCATAAAATAATAGGATTATATGATAAAATCAATGTGGATTTTTTGGCTGAGTAAATGTTATTTTAAATTCGGTTTTGCTATTGATTTTAATCTTAACAAAGTAATTAGTTAATCAATATAACGCTTTGAGTTTGTGACTCCATGTTCACAAGTGTCTCTATTCACTAGTCCATAAGAGGAAATTGTATTATCCGACAGTAAGTGAAGATGATGAATCAGTACAAAGACCGTATAACACAGTGTAGTCGATGGCGCTAGAAGAACAGACACACAAAAAGTAAAAGTCAACAATTTCCCTATGAAAAGGTTCACATTTGCCCTTTGACATTTTTCCACTACTTCCTTACATTGCTGATGTGAGCACTAAGCATTCAAAAAAACCCTTCTTGGAGCCGTTCTCCTGGAGGCCTTGACAGGGTGTTTATCTTAGTGGAGCGCACAATACCCAACGTGTCGGGCCGGGGTCCGCCGCGGGCTCGGGGCGTCCGGCATCAGAGCGCCGCTCAAACGGTTCAGTGTGTGTCCTGAGTGTGTTAACCTTTACGGCTCAGAGAATCTTGTAAGGTCAGAAAGATAAGACGAAGTACGGCCAGAAACCTTTTGCCGAGCCTCATCACAGATATCGTTCCACCAGAACGACTGTCACACACCCACAGCTAAACAGCCCACCCTGGCCCACCGTTTGGCCCACCCTGGCCCACCCTTTGGCCAACCGTTTGGCCCACCCTGGCCCACCGTTTGGCCCACCCTGGCTCACTCTTTGGTCCACCCTTTGACCCGCTGTTTGGCCCACCCTGGCCCACCGTTTTGCCCACCCTGGCCCACCGTTTGGCCCACCCTGGCCCACCGTTTGGCCCACCCTGGCCCACCGTTTTGCCCACCCTGGCCCACCGTTTGGCCCACCCTGGCCCACCGTTTGGCTCTAGCCATGCCGGGGGTCATCGTCTGGCTCATTCTTTGTTTTCCTCGGGGGCCGCACTGGAAACGCTCGCGTTGAGACGATGCGTGGGGCCCCGTGGGAGCCCTGGACAGGTTTCTGTGGGGTGGTTTGATAGACTGTTCACAATATTACACTGATCTTGTGCGTCATGAAGCGGCTCCAGTGTCTCTTTGTATGAAGAAAACACTTGATCTTAGAAAAAAACACACCCATATTCTGAAGGGTTATTCCGCTACAGTGCAATATATGAAATCAGAAAATGAAAATATAGTCAAGCAGAGAGCGTCACCGCTGTCGTGATTAATCTCCCCTGAAGCTTCCACCCCCTCCGTCTCCCTGATAGCCGACAGGACAGCTAGACGGCAGACGGCGAGGGGAACGTGTTTGATGACGGTGGGAATTGCTGTTGCTCAATCAAAAGGCCATCACGTCGCATAGCTTCAGGGACCACTGATACATTATCTTGTGCGGTCTTCATACCTCAGAACAATGTGGCTTGATCGTCGTTTAAGCACATCCAAAGATTCTAGTTCAGGGTTACTGTTGATAACGTGAAAAAAACACAACAGCGTTCATTCAGATTCTTAATCTGCAAAAATATGTAACATTCAACAGACGCCATAAAAGCATAGTTTCTTCTCATTGTTCCTTTTCAAGAATGTTGGCATAAGGCAATTATTTCCGTACAGTTGTGCATAGTTTACTAAACACAAAGCATCTCTTCACATCCTGGTTGCAGAATGTGAAGCTGTATGCACGGTCGCTGTCCTTTCATAGAGCACAGATGGCTCATCAAATCAATGGATGGATAGATATGACACACCTGCCGTGCCTAAAGACGCATCTGATGCGATCCACTCATGCTGGATTTCAGCAGCAATATCTCACAGCTGACAGTGGGAATTTGATAAACATCCATCATCAATACAGCATTGTTTTCCTAAACTGTGTATGGAATGAATTAATTTCTGACGGTAAACGCAGCTTATGTAATGTGGCCGCAAGATGACAGAATGCCTTGAGATGATAATGAGTGAGATGATGATTACTTTTTATTCCAAAGAACAGCTGTTGGTTATATATGTACAAGTCTCAACGCACTCAGTCCTAAATGTTATAATTGTCTTTAGATAAGTGATGAGAATCTAACCACAAAGCTTGTGGAAGGTTCAATTATGAGAACACAATAATGGCTTGTTCCTACACACGTAATAAGCTCATTTCCACAAGCTAATGTTTCTGTAATCTTTATTGATTGAATTTAGGATTTTATTTAATTCATTTATTTTTTTGCAAATGGCAGCACTTTGAGAATGATTCTCAAAAAGACTCACGGCCCCACAAACCGGAGACGGAATCATATTTCCTTAAGTAAAAAAAAAATAGAAAATTCCAACAGAGCTATGGTTTGTATTACCCACTCCCTAGTGTGCCATTTACCAGACAAAAGGAGCTAAATCTATTAATCAAATGAAAAAACAGAATTGTTTGCCTGTATCATGTAGAGAAAAGGAAGGGGATATAATTACATCTGAGTTCACTCAGGCACTAATGGAATTGAAAATAGAATTACCCTAGGTTAAATATTCCATCTCCCATACACCATTCCGTCCTCCATCCTCATTCTTACTATCTATTTATTTGATTATGATGCTAGGGCAAAGGAAATAAATTGACCCGGAGCTTCACACATATTTACTTGACTGTAGTTAGTATACTTTATTTTCGTTTGTTATAAAGATCACTATCTTTCTTTCTGTGCTATTTTGCCGTTTTTCATGTGTTGTTTCGAATCGCAACGCAACAATTCAACAACCGGAACACAACAATAAGTAACCATGCAGAAAATTCTCCCTCCATTGTCTCCATGTAACCAGGTTTCTCCCACATTACCAACTACGCATAAGTATGCACTTTGGGATGTACTCATTCTTCAAGCCACATAGAAATTCAGAAAAGTGAAGTGAAGCAAATACACAATTAGCTATGCTTAAACAGGTAATTTATATCTTTTATAGTATATATTTTCACTGCAAATTATTTTAAAAGCCCTTTATGTATTATAGCGCCAAATCATCAGGACCAGCCAATAATTCTATGTAAGAAGAATGTCTAAGTGATATACAGAGTAACCTGTTTATATTTATACATATAATTTCTGAGCCAAGGCCATTACCAAAAATCGAGATAACACCGGCTTCGACTGGCAGAATAGTTAGACTCAGCCGCCGCAGGGATGTCAATATGGGCCAGGGCTCCATGAGTCTAAACCCTCCAGACTAGAGACTAGTGGTCCAGTGCTACTTCCATCATTTAGCATTTTTCACACTCACATTAGCCTGTCCGGGGCTAGTGATATGGCGCGGGGGTGGATGGAGGAGGGGGTGTGTCCTCAGGTTTGACGTTGTGCTTGGATTCCCCAGACGTTTTTCTCCTAGCCCTGGGTAGTAGATGAATTATGGCTCTTGCGTATTCCCCCCGCCCCCACCCCACCCACTTGGAATAGGGTGTCTAGAGCCGGCTAGCGTCTGAAACATGCAAGCTGGGTCCCATTCAATACAGGGAGAGTTAAGATCTATAGGGGGGGGGCTGGTCAGGGAAGCTTTCCTGGCGCCGAACTAGACCCAAGATCAATACTGTCTGTTATGCCTTGTCCTTCTGTCCATGCTCTGTCTGTCGCTTCTCATATAACTCCTCCATTACCATTCGTGTTCTACTAGTCCACCACCACAGGAGACGAACTGCATCTTTGCATTTCTTTAGGAGGGTAAATAAGTCCTGGCTGTTTCGTGGATAATATCTAATTACAGTTTATTTTAGTTTAAACAGGGACTATTGGCTGTTAATTGTGAGTATCACCGTGCTATCACTATGTTTGCAGCAAAGATAGCTATTGGCTCCTATAGCACAGATGTTAAGTCTTCCATCCAGACTAATGGGGTATTTCTGTGTGATGTAACCATCTTCATGTATGATTCTTTATGGTTCCCCAGTTTCCTTTAAATTCATGCATATTAGCATACCCAACTTAGCTTATATGCGTACTCCTGTATGAAAATACCTTGGGTAAACCTTTACCTTGGGTAAATAAAGGTTTAATGAAGATTAAATTAATATTGAGTAACTTGGCTCTAAATGGATATTAGATGGTGGCGTGGGCTGAGATATAAACAAACGGATGACGAGCTTGAACAAACATTTAGCCTGGTAATGCATCATACTGTTATAGCTTCCATGCCACCTGACTTTGAGCGGTACAGTTAAATATGTTGAGAAGAGAAAGACTATTTAGTAGTTAAGTAAGAACATATTGCTTATTTGTTGATAAAAATAATAATGAAGTAATATATTCCTGTTTTTTGCTGAGCATCTAATTAGAGAGGTGGACTACTTCAACCAAGAGTCTCTCGTAGTTGGTGCAAATACACATACACATGCACAAGCACACATTCACACACACACACACACACACACACACACACACACACACACACACACACACACACACACACACACACACACACACACACACACACACACACACACACACACACACACACACACACACACACACACACACACACACACACACACACACACACACACACACACAATCTATTTGATTTGATTGCATATTATTGGAATTCAAGTTTTGTCTTTAATGCAATAAAAATTATCATCATTTTAATCACTTAAAAGTTAAATCACAGTTAATTTCACAGGGCGGACATCTTTTAAGTCATTCAATTTTAAATAAATGACTCATCTATCATATTCATATTTCAATTATCATTATAGTGAACAAGGATATTCGAAGGGCGTTTCGACTGGTGCCAGGTTTGATGTGTGTGTTTGCGTATGGGTATTCTTTTTAGAGAGAGAGAGTTGGTCTTGGGGGCATACACCGCTTTAAAGACGAGGCCAGCATATTCTCTATATTATATTATTGCCAAAAAAAATCCCCAATCCTACGCCCAAAAGCTGCTCTTTATTTTTCCCCGGCTTAGCTTTGATGTCCTATTGCATTATGGTCCAAAAGCACAAGAAGCCTCAGAGCCCCGGTTCAGCTCGCTTTGGACATAATATCAGGCTTTATCTACCGCCACCTCAGTCGCTGCCGATTGGGATTCTAGCAGTGGGAGAGACACAGAACCAGGTTGGTCATCCCCTAGCAGTACCTCTTAACCCATTGCAACTAAAACAAATGTCACTTCGGTGTATCCAGACATTTCACCTTGTGATTATATTGATTACGTTCTTGTAGCATCTAAATTTGGGATGGGACGTCACCCATTGGTTCAAACACTGGTGTTATCAAGCCAGAGATGTAGCATTACAGGCAGTATTTGAGACTTTGGCAGAGGATGCAATTAATTTTCGGCACATTGAGGGAATAGAAAGGCTGCCTTGCAGTAGTCTATGGCTGAAACTCATTCATATTACAGCCTTTATAACTTTTAAATGAAATAAATCGGAATCTCTCAAAATGTATAATAATGAATTGAATCTGGGATCATTAATGAACACAGAAGCAATATATTCGGTTTGTAGCATTGTCAAATATGTCCATTGACTTAGTATGGTGGCTGTTGATTTTGACTCCACCACACAAACCCCCTCATCATAAGTCCATCGTTAGATGAACTACACTCAAGTGGCCTCTGCCAGGGCTTCATAAACAGACGATCCTGGGTCCCTCTTGGTTGTAACCGTCAGAATCCAGTCTTCTGACAGTGAAGGGGGAATGTTCATCCACATGCGGTATGTATTCATATATTTAATTTGATTATTTGCCTGTGTCGGTCGCCGCATTCAATCAAGCGATAATCCTGGAAACAAGTGGTCAGTGGGTAACATAGATGAAGAGGAACATCCCCCCACCACCCAACCCCCCTCTTATCTCTGGCGTCTTTCCCAGCCAGTGCACACGTGCGGCCATTGTAGTTATTGATAGCGGACTCCGGGCCATGGCGCCTAAAGGGTTTCTTCATTGAGAGTCGTTTGTCCATGCAGAGGCCGTGTCTCTTCACCTGTCCACTGGGGGGGAGGGGAGTTAATATTCCCTTTTTCACGTCATGATTCAAAAAAGGCACGGTCATCATTTGAAAATGGTAAAAACGCAGTATGAGGTTCCTTTTCTTGGGGGGGGACTAATTATTGAGGATCTCTGAACGTATTGCAGAGGCAATGTCGTTAATATAAATCGTTTAACACATCCTCACTGAATGCAAATAATGATTACAATATTGATTTATGATTTCCGGTCTCAATGACATCCTACCAGACACATAGACCGCACTGAACAGGACTGTGGGCTTGTTGAGGCCATGGAGATGGGGTGGTCGGGGTTCAGCACTGTTGTGGCGTTCTCCCGTCTTCCGATTGATTTTTTTCAGAGACATTTTATATTTGTGTTTCGGAGAGTTGCAACACATAATGATGTCGGCGATGATGAATTCAGTTTAGACATTTAATATTCCCCCTTTTTTGCTCCCTTATCTCAGTGGGTCATTAAGAGCCAATGTGTTTCAGATTAGTCTTGATGACGCATTCGACAAAATTTCAAACATATTTCCCTGAGGACATTTCTTTAAAGAAATATCGATATCAGCTGTCTAATGCGATGCCATATTATCCAATGTCCAGTTTTAAGATCATGACTACTCCAAAAGAAATCAGTCCTATTCAACCTAGCCATTTTGTTTTTCAAGCGAATATCGTCCATCTAAAATCAATGCAGTGCGCTTCTTTCAAAACATTCATTACCCTCAGGCTCAAATAGTTATAGGCACGTACGCATACTGACAAATCAAACCATTGAGATTGTATCCCTACTCGGTGTGTGAGGTGATGCGTCTCATACACAAGAACATTGTTCTTCTGTTTGTTTCTGTCTCATACACAAGAATATGGTTCTTGTGTTTGTATCTGTCTCATACACAAGGATATCGTTCTTTTGTTTGCATCGGTTTATATTTCTTACAGGCCGCCATGGTTTGATTCGGCACGGCCAGGAGCGCCAAATAGATGAAGGCCAGAGGTGATGGCAGGTTACACAACCCAAGGGGGGGGGGGGGGGAGGGCAACGAAAGAGGACCTTAAACCTGCAAACTGGCAAGGGGCAGGGGATTAGCAGAGGAGCAGCAGCAGAGTGCTCCCACAAAGAAGGAAGGAGCAGGAGAATAAATTCAGTGGTTCACGGGTGAAATAAGTTGGGTCTGTGATTACCTAAAGCGCGGGTACATCGCTAAATTCACTGTGACGTCCGTGACCTTCTCCTTCCTTGTAAGCTGTCGCGCCCTGTGACAGCACCTGTCTTGTCAGCATCAAGGCCCTCAATGCTGAAACATGTCCCATTCCAGCCGATGGCTTGGCCTATACCCGCATCAAGGCACTCTCTGTTGAAACATGTCCCATCCAGCCAATGGCTTGGCCTATACCCGCATCAAGGCCCTCAATGCTGAAACATGTCCCATCCAGCCAATGGCTTGGCCTATACCCGCATCAAGGCACTCTCTGTTGAAACATGTCCCATCCAGCCAATGGCTTGGCCTATACCCGCATCAAGGCACTCACTGTTGAAACATGTCCTGTTCGACCAATGGCTTGGCCTATACCAGCCTCAAGGCACTGACTGTTGAAACAGGTCCTGATCAGCAAATGGCTTGGCCCAAAGCCATTTAGAGAGAGAGTTGCGTCAACAGAAGTTCAAGATGCTTGTCACGTGGTTGACATAGACTTCAGATAGTTTGATGAGGGCAATTTGAAAATTATTAGAACGTTTAAATAGAGGAAGAGCTGTGAATTCTGGTGATCTGGTGAGTCAATAAGTGCATTGATTTAACAACAAAACGTTTTGGTTTTTTAAGTAGAATTTGCTATTAGAGAATTGGTGTGAACAGCCAGCATTACCTGCCTTGTGGACATATTTCACGTTGCCTTCGTTAGGGAGCTTGTTGCTGTTTATTGCTTTGAAGTCCTTGATTTTTAATGACGTTTCTAACTTGTATGGTAGTTTTCTAATGTTTTTTATATTCTTAGAGGAAGGGGAAGAGAAGGAAGGTTCAACACTACTTTAATTCATAGCGGTTTCAGTAAATCCATGGTAATTTAGGGCCTACAGTCTTCATTAGTTGATGACTAATGTTATCTTGATGACTTTAATAGAAGAAGAGTCACAGGTGACTAGCATGTATGATTGCCAACTGACAGCACGATGGATCAAAGGACTAGCAACAGCAGCAGCATGATGATGCTGTTAAGTGTGTTGTTTTCGGAAATGAATCTTCCCTCTTTCTGGTTAAATTCTTATGCACCTTGCCCATAATAATATAAACTGGATGCATATTAGATATTCAAATTCAAAACAACTTTAGGTAATGCTTTATATTAAGTTCCATGTATAGTTAATATGTAATAAGACCTTATTATATGCTTATTAACATTAATTTGTGTTAATAAGACCATCAATTAGTGTTAATAATAACATAATAAACATGTTTATTGTGAGATTATAAAATCTTTATAAGCATTTATAAGAAACTTGTTAACTATTTATTGATTGCTTAATAACATTAATAATGGTCTTATATATAATAATGAGATTCTTATAGTTAATAAATACATTAAAACCCATTTATTGAGTCTTACTCTTACCTATTATGTCATTGTTAAACCTTTACTTAGCATTTTCTATGCTTATTAAGGTTAATAAGTCCTTTATTAAACTGCTAATTATGCATTTTGCAGGTACGGGATCTAAAGTGGGGACAATGCTTATTAAGGTTAATAAGTCAGTAATAATAACAGTTAATGAGTACTATATATTATCAAGATTGATAAAAGGTCAAATAAAAAAATACATATACCATAAATAAAATGGCGGTGAAGAACATCTTTTGAAAAATATTAATTTTTTCAATTTTAAAAACTTCAGAGCGTATTCTTGAACATCAACATTTAAAAAAACGGACTAGACAAATCTGAGTTCAGCTTCTCCATGGCCTCAGGGGATGGTTGGTAATTCTTCTGGCGGGTCTTTCTTGTTACTGTATAAAGAAACACAAAGAACATTGACCACAATAGACAGTTAGCAGACAGGTTACAATAAGCATTAAGCCGTTTAGACATGGATTCATGACACAACTGTTAGAATTAGATACGTTTGGTTACCTAGTCTCATATGATAGCATAAGCTAAACGTTATCTCAAATGCAGCACGCCAAAAAAAAATATGTGAGGTAATCATATTCAAACTCTGCATTCGTATTTATTCCCAAACAAAGAAGGCACCAGTGGGCAGCCTGATGTTTGGTCTATTACAAATAAGGCCCAGGTAAAGGTTTGCCATACCCAGGGAGTTGAGACTCCTCTTGCAGGGTGAGGGTCTCATTGCAGGGTGTCTTAGGCTCCGTTAAATCCCCCTGTGGTTTTGGTGCTTGAAGAGAGAGAAGACAAAGGGTTGGACAAACAAATAGGCTTGTAGGGAAACTTGTCTTGAGCGCTGAGGTGGTGTCTGTGCTCTCCAATGTAGGTGATGTAACTTCATCGGTTGTGATCGTCAACAGCTTTTGCTGCTGATGTTTATCGAAGAAAGAGTTACTAAAGGATTTGTAAAAAGTTGTCTCATGTTGTTGGTGGTTACTAATAAACACTAACAAGATTACACTAACACGATAAAAAGATTACATGTTGGTTACTTTTATAATACAATACTGTAATACT
Source organism: Melanogrammus aeglefinus (assembly GCA_900291075.1). NCBI lineage: Eukaryota > Metazoa > Chordata > Actinopteri > Gadiformes > Gadidae > Melanogrammus > Melanogrammus aeglefinus. Next base: position 38,531 of record OLKM01001597.1, read on the forward strand.
TTTAGTATTAAGTATGATTCCCCATTTAGCCTGATTTATTTGTATTTTATTTCAAAACTTTATCTATTTGAAACCTACCTTATGTTTTCAATCACACTTGGGTCTTCCAACGTCTCTCCCTTTGCCATCAATACAAAACTAGTTGAGCTGCAACATAATATACACAGGGGATAGGAACACAATCACAAAGCCTCAAACCATAAGTTGTGTTTGGTTTATGGTTAAGAAGTCTCTAAATCAATTGCAACGTATCACATAAATAGCTCTCTTCCTTAGCATGTGTCAAGGTTTATTATTGTAGTGGCTATCCTCATTTCACCGCCTCCATCCACCACTCTATCATCACACAAAGTTATATTTAACTTATGAAGGAGCATTTTTCTCTAACTCCACAACGTTGGATGAAGTGGCATTAAGGGAGGGATTCTGACCTGTAGCCGAGCCGTATCGACTTATATGGGGGTAATACACTTACAGGCTTTAATGCACATTTTAACCTGATTCAGATGTGCTGATAATCTACAATCTGATTATTAAAACGTCTTACCTTTTTAAAAGTGCATCATAAACGGTCTTTTGTGCAACACCAATAAGTTGCTGTTAGGAGCTCCACTATTCCAGGAACATTTGGGAGGCTCCACGCTCAGCCATTGCTGCAAAAACTAACTGTCAATTGGAGCAAACTGAGATGACACGACCCTCTCCCTAAATGGCTCTGGCTTAGCCAAATCTGCATCATGTCACTCACTGTTGAAACATGTTCAGCCGACGGCGCAATTAGTGCGGTGGTCCACTTCTCAAGCACCAATCTGAAACTCCTATCAGGCTTGCACATCAGACTGCATCATGGGAACATTTTGCTAGTGATAATGCCATATTGAGAGGACTGGATTGTAGTAGTAGTTAAGTGAAACAACGTAAACAGACTGTAACAAAAGGCTAATCAAAACTTTGTTTTGCCGCGTCTCGCATGAGAAACGCTGTTGCAGTTTTAAACACAATAATATATCCCCATAATGACAAATCACTTCACGCTTAATTACTAATCCATGACCTGAAAACCATTACGGCCAACATAATAACTAACATCCTAATGCTCCTATGCTCCAACAAAGCTGGCCTTCACTGTGCTGTTAGTTGACGATGCACGAGCTCTGGTGCATGTCGGTACGAATCTTTTGTTTATGTTCTGCATGCCTTTTTCCACCAGCTCGATCATTTCTGTCCTTCTGATGCTCAATTGTATTAGTGCTCCTCTGAAAGCCACTGCTGTAAGTGTTTTCCCCAATTTTAAAAAATAGAGGATTTTATTTATCCCCTGCTTGATTTCACAGGAGCAGGTCGATAAAGCCGCTCATCTCAGTCCCTCATAGAGACCTCTTTGTGCTCGTGAACCAGAGAGACGGATGTCTGTAATGAGTTTGGCACATTCAGGCCACATGTGTCACGCAGACAGATGTAATCAAAGGCAGGCAGTATATAAATATATATATATATGCACACACACACACACACACACACACACACACACACACACTACACACACACACACACACACACACACACACACAACACACACAACACACACACACACACACACACACACACACACACACACACACACACACACACACACACACACACACACCACACACACACACACACACACACACACACACATACACACACATACACACACACACACACACACACACACACACACCTACACACACACACACACACACACACACACACACACACACACACACACACACACACACACACACACACACACACACACACACACACACACACACACACACACACACACACACACACACACACACACACACACACACACACACACACACACACACACCTACACACACATATGCCTTCCTCTCTTTCATCCATTTACGCTTCCAGTTCCAGAAGGCTGAGGTGGAAGAAGAAAGCCAGACAGAGTTGCAAGGCAGGACGGATTGTGTATTCCTCCCTCGCTCTATACAGTACTGTTGTTTTTAAAATCTGGTTCATGGTATCAGCAGGTAAACATTTCCCCAGCCCTAATTGTACGGATTGGGGTCTGCGTTGCTATTTCGGGAGCGAGCGGTGCTGTGTTCTATGACGGGGAATGCTCTAGGTTCTCCGTCTTATGAAAATTGGATATCCCCCGGATTAGAAAGACAAGCTGCTGTTTCTGCTCAGATGAAAGTGCATGCAACCCTTTCATGTCATGAGAATAAATGTCATATACTGCTGACATACATGTAATTTGTGCTGCGCTTGAATCGCTCGGTTTGATATGATTAAAAACGATGGGGAGGGCGAGGTAATGCAATTATGGAACCCCTAACTGTGATTTTATGTATTTTTTCTTTATCTTTATTTTTTTACAAACACAATTCAAACACAGCAAGGTTATCAGCATACATTATACATATGGTAAAAAGCACACGATAGATTCTCTAAAATTGCAGAAATAGTCAAATTTACAGCACCATGATGGATGGCTTGTGAAATGGATGGGAGGTATCTTTTGATAGGGAAAATGTCATTTCCACCCAGATAGCTTGAGGGAGTCATAACTGAATCATAACATAAATGTAATCAAACATGCCATTACTCAATAGCTGTATACAGTGTTCCCCCATGTCACACCTCTCTTTTGCTTTTCCCTCTCTCTCTCCCCGTCTCTCGCTCTTTCTCTCTCTCATCTCTCTCCTGCTGCCCCCTCTAAATCTCTCTCTCCCGGCCTCTGGATCTCTCTCTCTTTCACTCTCTGTCAGACACACACAGTAGCATCTCTCTCTCCCTCTCTATCTCACACATCTTGCAGCGCACTCCCTACCACTCTTTATCTCTTGCTCTTATAGTGCATCCCTCCCGCTCCTTTCATTCCCCTATAAACAGTGAGGCAGGAGCAGGGTTGGCAGCTGTCACACTGAGGTTATATTACAGGAGCAGATGAGAACATTAGATATTCTACGGCTTGGTTATCACAAGCTAGTGGTAGCTCGGTACTGAAAGAAGTGTACTGTTGTTAAAAGACAAAAACGACACCTACAACTGATCCCCACCAAAGGATAGGGTTATTTTACAAATGAAATGTAACAAAGTAATGAATGTTTATTAATATTATTATTTGTTTCATTTTTTTGTTTTGTTACTATTATCAATGGAACTATCTTAGAACTGTTTTTTGATCCAATAAAACATTCCTACCATATATATGTGTGTATATATATATATATATATATATATATATATATATATATATATATATATATATATATATATATATATATATATATATATATATATATATATATATATATATATATATAAAAAAAACCTGAAAAATAGATTTGTTCATACAATTGATGGAAACCTTATGTTTTCCTTCAAAAATTTGCTGTTGGTCGTTGAAGCCACTGAATTGTGCTGCAGGTCATCCGTATAGGGCATCTTGGCAATGGCAACCAAGAATATTTTCACGTCTGGCAGAGCTAGCAACTATCTGTTGTGCTCCATTCATTTCAATGTACAGGCTTGAGGCCGTGAGCAGAAAGTATCTCCCTCCATCTCTGTTTCTCAACCTGCTCCAGGTTAGGGCTCCGACATTCATATGAAGCGGGGCGTTGAGCATTGATTGAATATCAAGTAAGGCATTCTTCGTTTATCGATAAATCCAAAATTAAAGGAAATACGGACGGGCAAGCAATCAGGCAAACGGAAAGATAGAGAAGGTTTCATTGAAGAATGCAGTCCTGGCCCACGGTTCACTTCTTCTTCCTCGTCTTCTTCTCCATTTCTTCACACTTTTTTAAGTGATTAATTACCTGGCATTTGAATAGTAGGGAATAAGGAGGCAGAATTGTATTACCGAATTCTCCTGTTTGGTCTGTACTGTTCCTTGCCCTTTCAGTCAACTCACTCATACATGTAGTGTAAACACAATTGAACCAGAAAGATATGTCGAAATTGCTATTTCCCCTCTGTGGCGTTTAGCTCTATAATGTTTGCCAATGGCCAATTACCATCTCTGAGTAAACTCGTCAGCTACAGCATACAAAGTGTTGCGTGAAATAGAGGCGGGAAAGGAATTCTTCATAGGTTCACCCAAAGGTCTCTAGCATTAGTGACGTCTGAGTTATGAGCGACTGCGGCTAGCATCATGGGCTGGGGTATCTGTGATGGATTTCTGCTTACCTAATCACACAATGAAAGCCGGCGCTCTTACATAAAACACAATGACGGCCTACAGCTCTCCACAGAAACATTGTGTTGGTCACAGCCCGCCTTTAAATAATAGGACAATACCTCCCGCCTGTCTCCTAAGCTTTATCACAGGCTTCATGCTCCCACACTAGTAATCATCTTTATGCCATGTTAGAAGCGTTAAACGTTGGCCAAACCGATATGCCGTATGCTTATGCTCGTATTTTTGGGTTTTATCTTTCAACCGGTGTCGTGATTGTGCCAATCCCCTGGCCAAAGATAGGTTTGAAATATAGATTGTCGTTGACACAAGCAGACCTCTCATGGCAGACTTGGCTTTGGTTTTGCATTGAGTCACGACCCTCTCCAAGTTTCTGTTCCCCGTTGGTTGTTGTCAGACGCACTGTGGTGCAAAGGGAAATGACTCCTCACTGGCTTCCACAACGCCACCCCTCATGGAAGCAAAAGAGTCTTCCACTGGTTTCAGTTCAATTAAATTTGGCTTTGTTAATAAGGCAAAAAAATATTGCGCCGTGACATTTTGCGACGATGAATTTGTTTTTTATTAGAAGGTCATGCTCAGTGGGAAGTGTTTCAGACACACACAAAAGTTGCACAGCAAAACAGTTTTCTAGTTCACCGTTTGATCCGTCTTCAGATGCACACGCGCGTTCTTAGGCTCTTGCGTCGCACCAGACTGTGACAACACCATCCATTTGGGAAGAGGAATCCAATAAGTGGGAGTGGTGAAGTGATGGAGGAAAGGGTCTGTGTGCACACTCCCTCAGGGCTCTATTTAGAAGGCAATAATAGAAATCAACAAAGGAGCTTCTAGCTCAGACGGAGCACCGTGTTGACAGCGCCTGGGTTCTGGCGTACGGGAGGCCTTTACACAACCCAAAATACACCAGGTCCTCACAGTGCTGTGATCGCCTCTGATGGGAATAAGTGATATGTTCTACATTTCAGACCGCTGATAAGCCTGGAGCGCTGAGAAGCTGTACGGGTCTGCGGAAAAGAAATAAGCACATTTCAGATGGTACATTTAAGCTGTTCTGTCGCTGTTCTGTAACATCGGTTCGTGGCATGATCACACAATTTCATTATATAAGGTTGGAACAAAGTCAATGTCTCATTTGCTATTGATGTGGAAGGTGGCATTGATTGGACATAAGCAGTGAATGAAGTTTGACTGATGTGAAGGGAAACCGCACCTTTAAAGTGTCCCTGGAGTTCGGAGGCCTTAACGACTGACAATAGGACAAGTGTCTCAACCATAATTGAACTTGGATGAAATTCTCAGGGAGTACCTTAGTGTGAAATTAAAGGGCAGACTTGACATTCATATGGGAAGGCCCTTAAATGAAAAGAACCATGCAAACATACGGCCTATAAAAAAGAAAATGAGAAACAGAAACAAAAAAATGACCTTTAGATTGTTGAGTCTTCACCACGTTTGAATGGTTATTAGATATTAAATATCAAAAACACAGAAATCCATAAAACACAGCGCATTTTATCCGCAGCCTTTTCAGCCAGCAGTGAAAAACCAATATGGATGCTTGGCTCTACTTTTCAACCGTCCCAATAAAAATATGTTAGCTCAACTGTTATTATTATTTCAGATTTTTCTATCGTTGCGATCCGAATTTGGAGTAGCCCGTGCTGATTGCCTGAAGCCTGCAGGGGTGATAGATGAGGACGCTTGAGAGGGTACCGCCAGTAGACAGGAGTAAAGCAAAGTTAATGGGATAACTTTTCTTCAGGGACCACTCGGGGGGGGGGGGGGGGGGGGGGGGGGGGCGCTGGCTGTGTGTGCTCAGAGAGCCGAGGTGCTTAAAGGGGCACTCCATCGATTGAACAGTCTCCCTTTGGGTTTGATGTTGGGGGAGAGTTTGAAATATTCTGTACAACTTTCCCAACATCAGCTGTGTCATTTGCTCCGCTTTGCAACGTTGTTAATACAATAAGGAACAACAAAGAGGAAATACTAGAAAAAACTAGAAAAACACTTGCCATTTGCGACGCCCTCTCCTGTGCACAGCCAGCATGGCCATGGCACCAGGGTTCTCCTTGGATGTATGGGGAGACTCCCCTCTGTGGTGCAAACCTCTTTGTTGGCAGCACCCCGCACCCACAGCCCAGCCTCAGCTCTACATGGCTTGGGCGCGGAGTCTCGTGAAATGGTGCCCGTTTATGTACTTTGGCGTATTTAACGAGAGAAAATGTCTAAATGCACTCACTACGACACAGCAATGTATTGCAAAACGTGTCATTGATGGCACCTATTTTACACAAAATCGTGTTACCAGATTAGATTTGGAACATCGCACAACATTTCATGGGCGCCCCTTAAAGGTTTTTCTCCCACTGTTTCGAGGAGGCCAACCTCCTCCTCTGCATCACTTTACCAGGTATTGATCTGTCACCACAGATTGACCTGAAGCATGGGGGCAGCCTGAGGCTACTGCTATGATAGCATAAACATAAGAATAATAACTCCTTTGGATCTGAACGGCACCACCACGTTCTCATGTTATCATTGGCCTCCCTGCGGTATATTGAATTAAAGTTCCTCCTCATGTATATTATGCATATCAGTGACCACGTGTACGGGTGTGAATGTAATGAGGAAAATCAGTCAGTCAACCACCCGCCGTTTTTTGCCTGTGGTTGGGAAATGTGCCTACCTCAAATTGTCTGGCACTTAATGAGGTAGCAAAGTCTTTTCTTCAGGGCTGGCGCACCGGTTTTAATAGGCTGTCCTATGGATTATTCAACAGGGACACGCTTGTAATTGACTATTTGACATCCTTCTTAAGAAGCCCGCATCAGGTGCAGGACTGATGTATGTTGTTGTGGCGGTAAGTCAGTATAGAATGTAGGGAGTCACAGAGGCCTGCACGGATATCACACAGTCTCCTCCATCATCATCCCACGGCTCTATTTATAAGGCTCCCTCTTCACCACTGCTTTACTCCAGGGAGGTCATTAATTTGCTCCTCCGTCAGTGGTATGTGTGCCCCACTAAAAAAAGTCTCACCCAAAAATCTCTCGCTCTCTCTCTCTCTCTCTCTCTCTCTCTCTCTCTCTCTCTCTCTCTCTCTCTCTCTCTCTCTCTCTCTCTCTCTCTCTCTCTCTCCTCTCTCTCTCTCTCTCTCTCTCTCTCTCTCTCTCTCTCTCTCTCTCTCTCTCTCTCTCTCACGATAAAACTAAAAAAGGATGGTTTCATTTAAATATCAAAAAAGAGGCAAAAAATCGGTAGGACTCCAATTTTGACGTGTTCTTTAGAGATTACGAGCAAAACGAATCGTGGCATATGGATACGAGGGCAGGAGATATCTTTCTATATGCTAAATACCCGAATTCAGAATATTCCTAATCATGCCGTAGACCCGAACGTCTATCTCAAAAGTGTAAAGAGCGAGAGAAGCAGGGAGCAGAACGGGAGAGTAACAACAAACATCTTATAATCCGGTCAGTGACCCTGCGAGCCCCCCTCGCCTTCATAATTCTCGCCTTCATAATAGCCGCTCCCGCTCTACGTCCCGCTGCACTCAGCAGTTATCGGCCCCGCTAATCGTCCGCTGACCCCCGTGGCCGGCCCAGGACTCCCATCAGCCCATCTCAGGGGGAGAAAAACACAACTGCAGGGTGCCCATGGTATCTGTAAGAAGCTGCCTAATGAAGTGCCTCACGGAGGAGCAAGGGAGGGGGGGGGGGATCCTGCCATCACCTATACATTCTCTCTCCTCTCATCTCTACTCTCTCTCTCTCTCTCTCTCTCTCCTCCTCTCTCTCTCTCTCTCATCTCTCACTCTCTCATCTCTCTCTCTCTCTCTCTCTCTCTCTCTCTCTCTCTCTCTCTCTCTCACTCTCTCACTCCGCACCACTTCCTTATTTAGAGCCATATCTCAGCGAAAGCTTTCTGCTGAGCACGGGTGTTTGGCTGGCATGAAATGGCTGTGAGGTGTGAAAAGTTTAGCTCTGGAGGGATACATCATTTCTTTGGGATATGCATGGTACTGGTAAAAAAGGTGTAGAAAGAAAACAGATCATTACCGGTTTGTCTTTTTTCACGTTGATAAGATCAATATAGGATACAGCATCGTAACCGGGGAAAAACAAAAGGGGAATGATTCAGAAAGCTCACCTGAAGCCGATTGTCATTTGTGTTTCGAAGTTTCGAACGTCAACATGTTGCACCCTTAAAGAAGGAGCCAGTCACTAGCGTGGGAGGATTAGTGTGAGGTTATTTTCTCACTTCTCGGTTTCGGGATGGTAAAGAACGATGAACTCACTTTCTGTGCTGCATCTCACCTGCATAAATTATTCACAGTATCTGATGACTCTTTTCTATGTTGTACTCTCTTCTAAATCACACTGATTAGCACACAAACACTCTCATTTGTGGCCCCTAGTCAATAGTGGCAAATTAACGTTATCATGGCTGCAGAAAATTAAAACATTACAATTCCTTCAATTATCAAACTGAAATAACAAAATAATGAATCGTAATTAATTAAGAATTCTTCTGAACATATGCATGGGTTTATCGGTCTATGGGATACGCTGAGATTTTTGTAAATTAACATTTACATGTCTTACTAAGATTCAGACGAGATTCATCGTGGGTCGCATCGCTGGGTTAGCACATGCTATCCGATGGCTGCTTCCCTCCCATGCAGAGTTACAGTAGCCTTTCTTCGGTTTATGTGAGGGAAATACACTTCTTTACTTGAGCTAGGAGCTAGGTTACTGTAACTAATCCCTGTAACTGTCAATGGAAGCAAACTCACCTTCTAGATGCATGGTGATACACTTGGAATCAAACAATTCTATGTCTAACTTTTTTCACATTTCCCACAAACATTTACAAAACCCATCCTCACACAAAGTGCTCTGAAGAAGATAGTGTGTTCAGCGCGTGTCTGTGTTGGTGCGAGGCCCATTTGTCTTGTCCGAGTGCAATGGGTTTACTGGGGAGCCTCCTCCTACACACTGCGCTGAAGGCACAGGGAAATGGGATTTTGACTCTTGCTTTTGACGTCAGTAGAGGAGACCCGCGCACCCCCAACCCCATTCCCCCGGGGGGATACCGAGAGAAGAGAGTCCTGCCTGTCCTGCATACTAGAGGGCTGAATACACAAACACACACGATATGACTTAACACCCACCCCTATCAGCCCCCGCCTACACTGATGCCAATGGTACCCAAAGTCCCTACTGTGTCTGACCCCTTCTCCTGATAGATTTTATGTTATCTCCTTTATCCTTTCTTACCCCCCCATACACTTCCCTCCATCCCTCCCTTCCAAGTTTCTGTTAGGGCTGTTTGTTTGGTGCTCAGATGATTCACATTACCAATGTATGTGTGTGTGTGTGCGTGTGTGTGTCATGTCTGGAGTGTCTCTCAGGGCTGAGGGGAGAATGGACTGATATTGAGTTGGAGTCGTGGGTTGAGTTTGTCTTAAGCACACACACACACACACACACACACACACACACACACACACACACACACACACACACACACACACACACACACACACACACACACACACACACACACACACACACACACACACACACACATAGCATTGTCTTTGAAAAGCCTTGCAGTGTGGAGAGGAAGGAAGAAAGGGCTTTCTTTCAGTGTGTACTCTGAACAAAAATGGTGTATCCCTTTCATCGTGTGGTACAAACATAATGGTCCGGTCTTTCTTTAACAGCATGGGCTCAGACATAACGGTCTGGTCTCTCTTTCCATGTATGCTCCAAACACAACGGTCAATATCTCGTTCAGTGTCTGCTACCAACATAACCAGCTGGTCTCTCTTTCAGTGTGTGCTAGCAAACTTAACGTTGGATATCTATTTCAGTGTCTCCTACCAACATAACCGGCTGGTCTCTCTTTCAGTGTGTGCTACAAACATAACCGTCTGGTCTCTCTTTCATTGTGTGCTACAAAAATAACTGTCTGGACTCTTTCATTGTGGGCCACAAACATAACTGGCTGGTCTCTCTTTCAGCGAGTGCTCTAAACTATAATGTTGTAACTTTTGATTGGGTGGGTTTGAGTTGTGCAGTGTGTGTAGAATCAATTATTTATGAAAACCTTGTGCTAATATTTTATTATTCGCTTATGAAGCCTGACAATAACACTGACCATGTTCCATGTGACTCCAAGGTGTTTAATGTGTGCATGTAATTGGAGTCACCACAGGGCGACACTTTTCTATAAATTGTGACACAACATAGCAAGTCACCATTCAAATCCAGCTGAAGGCCATTCGCTGAAAACCCCGAGCATCTTTATGAATGTATTCTGGCACAAGCCATACATCTGGACCAAAAAGCACTCTCACCTTGATTGATTTAGGTATGTGGAGTCATATTTATCTTTACTTGTATTACGATGACATTCACATAGGTCTCCAAAGGCCCCGCATCATTCAAACAGCCTTTTCCTGCTAACCCCTGAGGTCCTCCAACAGACAGGGGGAAGCTTCCCTCAAAGTCCGGCCAGAGGAGTATACCCTGAGATGCTTACCTAGGACGGTGATGGGTTGGGTGGACACACATTGCATGATAGCAGAGAGCAATGGTAAACATACGAGTTTAAAATACGTTTTGAATGGTCCGACTGAGGTAAGAAAAAAATAACAATGCAAAGGAAGTCTCAGGAGCTCGCCATTCAGAGGATATTTTTATAGTATATTATTACATAAAGTGTCAATGCTGTCCTTAGAGATATAAGACGTTTTGGTTGGCCTTTTCATTTATCCAAACCCCCCTCCCAGGAGCCACGGCGTATGAAGAGGCATAGAGTGAATTAGCACTGTGGAACAGCGCCATCAATATGCATAGTTCCTCTACATTGTTACGTAGCTTTGGGCTCATATCCTGAGATCTTAATGTCTTAGATTGCTTTGTTACGGTGGGAAAGGAGCACAGAGTCATATTGTTTTTGGTCTCGTAGGAACAGGGCTACCAGCGTCCACTGCGATTCAATGCTTGTTCTAATGCACTAGCAGACCAACACCACATCCCGCTTTTCACACAGCTCACAGCTTTGGAGGTTGTGAAGGTATGTCAACATTTAGCTGACAATGGGATTGTTTGTGTTGTCACAACAACTCTCAATTTCTGTTACTGTACGACACAAACAAGAAAATGGATTGTTTTTAACCCGCCTAGAGTGGCGTTCCGGGTACTGGAGAGAGTGCCATGTACAGTATTGTTCTAATCAGATCCTAGCTATGCTGCTTGTTCTCGGCCCAATGAAATAGTAAACAACAACAACAACTTGCTGAATAATAAATGCAATCTGGATCCATTTTGCATGAGGAGGATGAAAGCTTACACTTATGCAACACCTGAAATGCTGTGCAAAGTATTTTTCCGTCTCCAATGTTAAACCCGCCTTCCCTCCCCTCGATACTGAATATTAAATGCCTTATGCTCTGTGGTCTAAACATAGCTGATGTAGGGGAACAGGTATCTCAGAACAGGTGGAAATGATGAGGTGATTCCCAAGCTTGCTCGGATCGAAAACTAATAAGGTAGACCCCTGAATGTGTCGCTTAGACACAACATTTACTGCTGCCATATTTAGGTCCCTATTTCATGAGTTTGGATGGACAAATAGTTTGTGGCGAATCTTATTGGAATGTTATGCGTTCGTTGGTACTTCAAAATATTATAAAATTGCAAGCCATGACATCTAATATCTTTAAACAAACTAAAGTAGAAAATACAACAAATCTCATTTTTTTATAGATTTGATGGATTTCAGTTATGCTAGCCAAATTAGTGGTTTTCTGTTTGATATTGATTTAGGACGTTTAGCAAATATTCAAAGGTTTCCTTACATGATCTTTTCTTGCTATCTTTTCATTATTTTTTCCAGGGAAATAGATCTCCTTGTCCCATATTGCCTGTTAAACAAGAAAGAGGACATTTACACATTCATGTAACATCATCATGTTGAAATAAACCTTTCCAGAGTATTAAATCCCACTGTTCACTAGAATATTGGCCTCCCACAAGTTCCCACACTTTCAGAAGATCTGTAGTGGTGGTGTTTATCTGGGACCTTGAAGGGAAAGTGATCAGTTGGGACTTGTGGAATCCGACCCACATACGCAAATGCCAAGAAAAAACCAAAACAATTAAAAGTGTTCTGAATAACTTCTGGTCGAGACCTACATTTGTTAGAACTAAGGCAATGCGAGGTAGACATTTAGAGGAATTGGATTCGAGGCAAAATTAAGTATAATATGAATAATATGATGATCATCTCAGGCTATGATCTTAAAAAAGATGAATACTGGTGGGATACTGTATGATAAACTGCATGGTTATTATGGTTATTTATGGTTATTTATTCTTGCAAGTAGGTGGTATCCACATTCTTACATTTGAATTGACAAATGTCCTATTTCATACTTATTTCCTCAACTACACTCTAGGAAGCTAACCTTGCAGATAGAAAGACTTTAGTTGCTATGTTCAAACACACCTGCTACCTGTTATTGTGTCTATACGCACACAAAGAAGCTTCCTCGGCTCGAACGCCATACAGATTGTTAATTAACACCTCATTTTGAATGCTGAAGTTGATAAGGTTTCCGCGCTCTCGTTCTCTCTCTTTCCCACTTATCCGAGGCCATCTCCTTTCATCATCCCCTCTGAGTTCCTTATGGGAAAGGACTAGTAATGAGGTAATGGAAGGAGAAGACAGCCATTGTAGCCAGGATTCAGGACACACTATCACTGAAGGAAACTGATTAGAGGCTAATCTTAGAAACTAGGTTCCCGCAGGTCCACTACTGGTGGTCCATTTATCCAAATTTTCTTTACCATGGAGAACTTATTGCGATGCCGTACTCAATATATCTGCTAACTTTTTACAATGGATGACATAAGCCGATCAAAAGGTCATTGTTGTGCATTTAAAGATTTTGACACTATAATTTATTTAAAATGCAACCAATATTTCCGTAGTTGTGATCATCAGATTTTATGTAGCTCTTATAGTCCTGATATATAATTTCCACAAGGGGAACTTGACACTATAGAGTCATCTGGGTCTGTGTAAAGTCTTGGTTGTATATGTCACATGTGTACAGCTGTATCCGTGCCATGGGTGGTCTTCACAGATGTAATTGCAGATATCAAATGTACTTGTACACAGTAATTGAACGGGGAAGTCCTGAGCACTCTGAGCCTGAGAGATAATTGTTATTTTCTTAATGGCTTCCTTTCACTTCTGCGGTAAACAAAAGTGTTGCCGTGGTAATTCATTACTCATGTCAATTTGTTTCCAATCTAAAATCATCTTCAACCTTTCCTTGAGATCATTTGCATGTTGAGCCAAAGTAATAATTCAGTCTAAAACGAGATCATTAATCACAGTTGACAGTGCACAAATTATTGATTGCAATTTCTTAACAAATAAAGAAACACTCCATGGTTGGAACAAAAGAAACGTACTGACAGCCAGTGACCAGGGCTTTCAACCGCCACATTCTTCTGCGGGAATACGATTTTCCTTCATTGTTATTAAGAAAAATGACCCAATTATTTGGACAAAGGGTTGTAGGATTTAGTGGATCCACAGCCATTACAGGTGATGCATTCATAGTTTTGTTCAGTTTTAGCATGAGACACATATTCAAGTGCTTACAGAGATTCAATGACCCAGGGATCCGCTAACCCAAATACTTACCAACTCTACGATGCATTGGTTGGGTCTGGAGTCATAGCTGAGGAGGGCTCTAAAACAGCCATTGAGCTTTAGCCGAGTTATTTATTCATAATTATAGTTGTAGGTTCTGATTATTGTTTGTATTGTTTATATTGGGTGTTAATCTTGCATGAATATAAATAGTGGTCTCAATATTGAATAAACACACTAGGTGAAGGGATATTCCTAGAAGTTTGGAAGGATTGAATATTTCGTTGTATGATTATTACTGTGGGTCCATATTCTAGATGTATGACATGATTTTATTATAGGATTTAGGAGCAATCAGTATATTCCTTACAGAAAAGACAGTTGGGGTACAGGAGATGACAGATGTTACAACATATGTCGCCTGAGAAAACGCTCATCACACTTCTCAGCACAATCAATGCCAGACAGACCTAGAAGAGAAAAGGCTGAGAATCGTTAGGAAATAACACCTTATTTTAGTGTGTTTTTTGCAAGACATAACAATGTTGTCACTGGCTTTAATGATAGGACTGAATGTATTTTATTTCAGTTGGTTAAATGTCTGTTTGATGATCATTATAGTCACCCTAATGGTTTTATTTATTCAAGGGTCCTTGCTAGGTCAGATTCTAGCTTTTATCTGAACAGATAAAATGCACCGTGCATAAATCAATGACATGAAGAACATAAGGCCGGGAGGTAATACATGTTCTGGTGTTAGTCATCCCTTCCAAACCATTAGAAAGTGCTCAACACGTTAAAGGTTGGGCATTAAGCATATAGCCACCAACAGACGTGAGTCAAATGCTTTTAACTCGGGTGGGCGTTGAGATTTCATCGGCTTTAGGACGGTAAATAAAACTGTAATTGGATGTACTACGAGAGGTTAGCAACAAACGGGTCAAAGTTTTAACAGTTTCAACTATTGCAGGGTGAAAGGTGAAAACATTGCAGACACTAAAGCTCATCGGTTGACAGGTTTTCAGCTTCTAACAGGCCTCACATGTCAGGCAAATGCTTTCACTGATGACATGCATTATGTTTCATATTGAGGCTTCCTCTCCCAGTCTGTTCAAAGGACTCAAGTGAACGATTAATTTCCGCCCCGTTCCACTCTTCATTGGTGACCATTTTGTGTCATTTAATGTGGAGCACTAGACTCAATCAGTGGGAGTACAATGACAACACTTAATTTAATACGTAAGACATCCTGAAGGCACAAGTCCCATTACCTTAGAAACTCAATGTAGAAACCTAGAAAGAGTTTACTCTATAGAATGTGCCCTTTAATGAAATAGCTAGCAGGAGGTCATTAACACCCCTATACTCCCATTGTGATTCATGCTGCGGTTGAGAGAAGAGTAAATCAATGTATGGAGTGAATGTGGGTGGTAAAAGCTTGTCCAACAGGGAGGCCACCAGACAGCAGTGCCCTGACCTCCTATTATTTACCTCAACCTGCCTCAATGCGAAGGATCTTGCCTTTTTAAAAAGCATACGTTCATATATCTCAGGGCCAGAGGGACAAATCCATATCTCTTCCCTTGTTGTGCGTCAGCAAAACTGAACTGTGAGCGATCAAAGAGAGCCGTGGCACCGGCCCAGCAGTGTGTATCCTAGACAGGTTCCTAATTGAACAGCGGTAAGCACTGCAAGCCTCTGGCAGGCCTTCACTCTGGGACGGGGGGGGGGGGGAGGTAGTGAGGGGGCAGGTGGAGGTAGTGGAGGTGTTGGTGGAGTTGGACTTTGTGATCGTGGTCGTATTAGTTGAGGTGGTGCTGGTGGTTTAGGGGGTGGTGTGGAGGTGGTGGATAAGGTGGATTTGAGGGGGGGGGGGGGCGGGGTTGCTAGAGGAAGAGATGAAGGAAGTGGGGGTGGTGTGGTGGTGGCGGCGGGGGGCTTGGTGGTGGTGGACCTAGTTGTGCCGCCGTTGGGTAGAGTTCTGTAGGTGCTGGTGGGTCTAGTGGGTGTGCAGATGGAGGATAGGTGGTGGAGGTGGTGCAGCAGGTACAACTTGTCTGGGCTCAGCGGGATAGCGGGAGGGAGGAGGGAGCGACACCGGCAGAGCAGACAGACTCCCAGAGTAGCCGAGTTTTGAAAATAACCCAAACTGACACTAACAGGTGTAAAAAGTTACAAGGAATAATTAGCTCTGCATCGCCATTACCCCTCGATGACAAACCCTCCTGGGGTGGGGTTCTAGACCGCAGGGGGGGCAGCACGGCCTCACAGATGCTATGTCAGGACAAATCACGGGGAGTTGTTTGACTCCAGGTGGCCTCCCTGGGATATTGTGTTTATGTGTTATCACATGGATTTCATAGTCTTAGGTATTATAACGTAAACATAGTTTACACCTTTTGGAGTTAAAAGCAACCCGACATTCACACCTACTATTATAAGCACGGGACAGACGTGAACGTGCACAGGTGCAGGCAGTGCGTACTATAGGGTTTCATCTCGACGGGGGTTTCTGATTTGCTGTGCGAATGCATTGTTCAAACATTTGAAGTGTCGACTAATGAGCGAGGCCAACTCTGATAGCTAAACAGATACTTTAGAGATGTCTTCTGTGATAAAGGGTGCAGCTGTATACTATTCCTGCACTGTTCGATAATGAGCATCGTTACTCCTGTGCTAATGCTGTGCCAAATAAATTCATTGGATTTTTCAAAAGCTGCAGTTATTAAAAGCCAGCCATCTTTGCATTCAATCTGCATCAAAAATCTGCTTGGTGCTCACATCACAAAGCAATTAAGGCTGTTTCCCATGCCCATTAGTGATGAGACCGTCTGGGTTGAGGGGGTACAGAGTGATTATAGAATTAATATACTTTTGGGAAGAAAAATCCCTTTCCCTGGAATCAGTTAGAATGTTTTCTTAGTTTTTTTCATTACAAATTTAATTTCTTCACTGAAAGCCGGAAGACTGAGCTCTACCTGTGTTGGGTTTCAGCCAACGGCCGCTGTCCAAGAACAGAAATCATCAAGCTTGTGATCTTTGTGGTTGACCTTGCACATCTACTGAGGACACTGTCGATTGATCAGTTTTTGATGTTGAATCATAAATCAACACATGCTCATAGGAATGGAAAAGACAAAGGGTATAAAAAGCAGTATTTCTGTTTCCTTACTTTATGAGATATTATGTCAAGAAACAATCATTCTTTTTTGCCTCTGTGAGATATTCATGAAGTAGAAAAAAGATGTGCGGTTCGACCAACAAACACAGTAAACACAAGAGTAGCTTTCGAGGGCCATGTCTTCGGCTTTCAGTCAAGAGCAGCAGACATGTGTACCCTTCAAAATAAAAGCCCTCTAATCTCATAAGAAACACACTTTTGGATAAGTGTTCCAGATAGAGAGGTCACCGCCACTCCACTGAATGAATATGTTTTCCTAGCAGCCCATAACACTTGGCTTGTAAATTGTATTTCCGTAACAATATATTAATTTTGTTTTGAGTAGCTGCACATTGTTGTCTCTGAGAGTAGGTCAGAGGGGAGGGGGGGGGGGGGGTCGGGTGGTCTGCTGTTGAATTTAATGTCTTGCCTCAAAAGCAAATAGAAAAAAGCTTATGTATCGGAGGGACGTATCCTACCCAGGTGTCAGACTATCTCCGGGTGCCGGCAGAGGGAGAATCTCCCCAACAGACATGGTGATAAGCTTTGCCTGCCTCGCTTTTTGACAGAGAGTTGAAATTGTGTGATCTTCCCAGCAAGGGGAAAACCCTTCAGGTGAAACATGCAACACGGGGCCGACTTAGTGAGGCTCCTCAAGCAGATAGGGAAGCTGGGGAGGGCCGATAGTGTCGCAATACATGACAAGCAACAGTATTAGAGAAATTGTGTAAATTTAAAGCCACACATCATGGCATAGCAGATATATTGCATTCTGGATGTCGTAGAACGCGTCTCTTCTACACCGGAGAGATTCACACGTATGCCTCTATCTCTCATCTCTTATCACGGCACGCTTGAGTCAGAGGGTGTTAGGGTTTGAGAGACTGAATGACTTTGGCATCCAGGTGCAGTCTTACTTAGTGTCAGAAAGGATTGATCACTGCAAGATGGTAACGGTGCTGAGACACAGAGTCCTGGGTAGGCGATCCGATATAGACGATTCATCAAGGCTTCATCATAGCGCAAACACAGCTGGTGCTCTTAGCATTGATTATGAGGATGTTCTCATGTACCAGCACTCGGGGAGTGGACAGCAACACTGTGAGGAGGATGCCAACGGACCATGCCCCATGGACCATGTGCCCTGGTGCGTAAAAGTAGAAACATAATTGCTATGATGAGCGACACCTGTATTTGTCTTTCGATGACAGCTCTGTGTAAAATGTCTGTTGGTAATCAAATGTATGAGTTTCGACAGATGCAGAACAAAGTAAGTAAGGACCTTGTCATTCGACAAAGGGAAAAATTCTTCCATTATTTTATGTTATTTGTTATCTCCTAGTGGAATGAAATCATGCAGTGGTTGGCTAAAGGGAAGTGATTTATGCACTATTAAATATTGTTTTCTATTAACATGTCTGCCAACTACTTTAGCACATGTTTTCTTAGTAATGAGTTTGCAAGTATTGTCTGGACTCTAGATCATCAGAGATCATGAGATGAACTTGTGATTAATGCAGGTGGTATTAATTAATCATGATTCTCCAGGAGTCCTTTGGGGGGAGATGAAGTAGAGCCGTCGGTGGGAAGAAGCTTCCAGGAATGTGTGGAAAGAACTCAGGGGTGTTCTTTTTATCTATGTCCTTTGATGTAGAGGCACAAGACAGCCCCCCCTTGATCTCCATCTTCACCCATTATGCGCTCGAGCACCCCTGACGAAACATAGCTACTCACCTTGTTTCCCTCTTGACTAATCTTTAGAAACGTCCTTGTGTCACAATTCTGGAAGTACTGGAACTCTGATATTGATCCTATGTTTTGATTGTTCTCAACCTCAAGTAGCGTCGGATAAATTTGTAAATGTAGAGAAAGTTCAAGAAGACAACACGCAGTAGCAGAAAGGGTGTGTGAGGTATCATGAGTTAAACATTTGTCAGTGCCACATAACAAAGAGCGTACATATAGTTAGCCCCAGCATGAGCCCTTCTGCCACAGTCGCTGACAGAGAACGTGGCTGCCACCTTTGATGCCCCACTCTCTCAAACGCTGGTTCCCTTTCAGATGTATGAGGCATTGGATGTCTACTAGTCTGCCTTTTTTCGAGCCTGCAGATCTTCATTCATCATCTCCTCTGTATTGATCTCAAGCTATATGAAATCAGCAGCACTGTACAGAATACAGGTGTTTTATTATGGGTTGATAGGCACTCCCCACAATGCAACCTAAGACATTTGACAAGTACCTACTGACTTCATAACTTGCAGCACAACGGCTGTACTGGGCTGTTTTGGAGGCATTTTTATCTCACATTTTGCATTCAGTGCTGTGAATAAAATTCACAATAAGCCACTTATTTCTCGATTCAGTGCCAGAGAAGCCTTCTGCGGGAGCTGTTGGTGAGGTAACTAGCAGAGCTGCTTTGTGGGGACTCTGGTGAATATTTAAAGGCTGCCTCTCCTATCCTCCTGCTGTAACGTGTCTGCTGTCAATATGTGGCCAGCTTACCAACCCTAATGAATCATTTGAATGTGAAGCGGCCTAGTTTTGTGGAGGGCCCTGTGAGTGATTCCCGGATGGAGTCAGTCCACTACCACCCACTGTGCAGCTCTGTTTTTTTGAGAGGCGCTTTGTTCTTTCATATTGGCTTATGGGTGCATCTCTTATCTGTTATGGGTGGTATTCCATATAAAGTGATAGAAGCTACACATCCTGACCATGGAAATATCTCCTTATGAGACATTGTGTGAGAACGACAGCTGTGACACCACAAGTGCCGACTCATTAATAAAAATGCTCTGAAACTTTAAGGCTTGAGAGATCTGCTTTGGGCGACATACTTCCATGATATCATATGTTTGATATTGTTTGTTCTCTGATGACATCTATGTCGCATGCTGTGGAATATTGTTCAGACAAACACCATAATACTTTAGCATCTGTGTTATGCCTATCTCACCAAGGTGAGCTGCCTGTCTATGAACAGGAACATCTGGCAAAGAGCTTTTTCCGCACAAAATGCATTGTGATTCTGTCCTTTATGATCCATGCATAGGTTTAATTGTCTGTATGTCACTAGAATTTAAAACACCTTCATGTAGTAAAACATCTGTTTGATGTCAACAGCAACGTACAATTGCTCTTTCGTAGTTTATCAGGAAATTTAGCAATAATAACTTGGAACAAATCCCATTGCATGCAATTGAAGTGTGATTTACAGTAAATAAACTGCCACGTCCTGTTTTGGCCTAAAGCCATGTTTTGCTTTTAATATAAGGAATTAATAATGAAAATGTACCAATACATCAAAACCAATTGAATATGACAAGTATTACGCGTCTCAAACAGCTACAACAAATTGATGATAATGAATGACAAAATGTCAGCCAAATGTGAGGTGTTTTCTTTGTATTTCAATAAGGCTTAATTTGCTCATTTGATTATAATCACTTCCTGCTTGGCCAAGAAAATAACCCTAGATAGATAGGTGTTTATGGTTTATACAGATTGTTGTATGTGCAATACCTCAGCAGCGATGTGCTTCTAGGGACTATGTATTCAATTAATCACTCCCAAGTTTGTGTTTTTCTAACCTCTCTGGGCCTTCTCTCTTTTTAAATCAGGTTCCTTTTTGACAAATACCGTAAACTCTCCTGGTAAAGGTCTCTGCAGGACCCAGAAGCCAAACCTTGCTGCACTGTTGTTCTTATTGTAATAGTTTGAATGTGATGACCTCACTAGACGAGAAAGATTCAAGGTGATACACAGTCTTCCTCTATATAGCAATCAACAAATATAAAATAAAAACAAGGTTGAATGGGTAACATTTTGCCAGCTTTCTCCTTCACCCTTGCACCCATTCATAACCGGCACAGTAATGGTGAACTTGAGGACCTTTCAACACTCAGACCCCTTCCCCCTGATTCCAACTAAAACCATGCCCGCCATAATTGTCGAACGAGACGCTTTCACTTTGCAAATGGAGTAACTATGCAAACGTTGCCTCGTAAGTAATCATTAGCGGTTTCTTTCACCATTTTTGGAATCAGGGTAATTATATTAATGATGGAGCAACATGATTAACTCACGATTAATATCAAGACAGTGCACAGCTTTTTTTGGATGTCTTAAGAGCGGGAACTGGTCGGGGAGGAGTGTATGCTCCAGCCAGTGGTCTTCCATACAGTCGGACAGGTTCATTCCCACCAGCTGTTTATCCAGCCACAGCGGCTGAGGACACGCCACAGAGGACTGGTCAAGGGGCAAGGTCTCTCCCAGCGTAGCACTGCACAATGTACAGAATAGCATGTGGGACTTGTTTAGCACACTCTGCAAGCAAGCACAATGGGCCTTATTGATTCCTCCCCGCCCAGAAGGAGTTAACCCAATTGGAGGCAGCTGTGTGTGGGCAGTGCTGTGGACGCCTGTTGTCCTACGAGCAGAGGTGTAGTGTAGCTTATAATGGGTATACTTTGATGTGCAGAGGTGTAGTGAAGTGTAGTTCATTGTAATGGGTATACTTTGATGTGTAGTGGTGCAGTGAAGTGTAGTTCATTGTAGTGGGTATACTTTGATGTGTAGTGGTGCAGTGTACTGTAGTTTATAGTAGTTGGTATACTTTGATGTGTAGTGGTGTAGTGAAATATAGTTTATAGTAGTGGCTATACTTTGATATGCAGAGGTGTAGTGTAGTTTATAGTAGGTTTACTTTGATGGGAAGTGGTGTAGTGTAGTATTTAGTAGTGTGTATACTTTGATATGCAGTGGTGTCATGTACTGGAGTTTATAGTAGGTATACTTTAATGTGAAGTGGTGTACTGGAGTTTATAGTAGGTATACTTTGATGTGCAGTGGCGTAGAAATTTATTTATTTCTACAATATTGATCTAAATTAAAATAGTATTATTATTTTTTTTTTTTTGGCCCAACCTTTTTCTGAACAAAGATCTACTTGTACACTTGCTGTGGGGATATAGCAGTCCATATAAGAACCCGCATGGCTGAGCCTACATACGTTGCCAGATTGACAACGTTACCAATCCCGCCTCGCTACGTACTCACATTATGCAATTCCCCATTTCCCCCTCAGGTTTGTCCAAAGTTGTTCAGTTTGCTGACACATCTTTTGACAGATTTTTTGAGTAGAAGTTCTCCCACATCACTATACAGTTAAATATTCTTGCACAGTTCTAATCAGCCATCTGGAAATCCCAAAGCTTCATAGTAGGTGTGTAGGTGTATTTGTATCCTTTTGTATTATAACATGGACCAACATTTAACCTGTACACATTGTTTCTTGTGCCTTAACGAGCACATACATCCTGGTGCTGGAATGCAGGATGTGGCGGGGGGACAGGGAACATGCTTCCCATGTGGAGGTGCAGCGTCTCTGCCTCGACAATGGCTGCAGGGAACAAGCTCTGAGCTCAGCGTTGGCCGTTCGATGGGACGTTGATGTTGGCCACGTCAGAGGCATCAACGCTGCCGAGACAAAAGAGAGGCCAGCCGAGGAGCTCATGCCTACAGCTGTGTGGGCACTGGGCTCCTGTCTGAATAAATGTAAGGGGAACAAACTAAAGAAGTAGGGAGGATAGCATGCTGAAAAGCAAGCAAACCAGTAAATGTTTTAAGGACAACTGGGGACCTGCAGTGAGTGAAAGTTATAGCCCTGTGGATCTGTTGCACAAATTATGAGGCAGCACTAAAAGATTAATCATTTTTCCATTTAACTGACAACGAGATGTTTACAATTGCGTTCCCGTGGAGATTTGTGTCCGTCATAAGAGATAAAATACTACTCTTCTTAATCTCTAAAGTTTGTCCCTTAGACCATTCCTGGTAAAAAGTCGGGGTGGATGAACATTTTATAGGACAGCTAGGAATATTTGGTAATGTAGATTAATGTTAAGGAACATGCAGTCATTCAATTCTAATCCATTTAATTTTGTCATTATAAATCCTAACTAGAACATTTTGATAAAAGGATCTAGTATATTAAGATATTAATCCTTGATTTACAATTAGATGGATAAAGAAAGTGACGTGCTCCTTCAATCACTTTTCCCTAACAGTGTGTAAAAGTGTATGAAAGTAACATCAATCATTCAATAACTGTCAAAAACTGAACCCATGCTAGTGGTATCGAGTAGGCTAGTACTAGAACAAAGCTGGTTTATTATGGGTCTATATTATTATATATGTGATATAGATGGGCTCCTTTTAAGGCCTATATTTCACTTAACACAATTGGTCAACTAAATAGTTTCTATAATGGTAAGGCTAGTTAGCCAGTTCACATCTCCACTAAATTATAATGTGAAGATGCCTTGTATAGCATACTGTCACTTTGAAATGAGCTCCTACACAATAATGGTAAATCCAGAAAAGAGTGTAGTAAAATCGAGGAAGTTCTTTATTTCCTTCTCAGTTATGTCAGCACCATTATTAAAAAATACATTATTACAGAGCTTTCCTGGCACATTAATAACAGGTTTGTGCGCAAGAGCGGGGAAAGTGTTGAATGTTAGAAAGGTGTGTACTTAGTGTTTTCTTCCCTTTTTTTTTTTGAAGAAAATAAACAATACACGACACCGTATAATTCTTATCAAGATATGAGACAATCTGTCAAATTGCTTTGCTAAAAATGTATCTAATCCGAAGCAGACAGATTGTTTGGCAGCAGGTGTCGCAGCAAACATGAGCAATACAATCGACACAGAAGGATAGGTCCTGCCAAGGAACGGCAGCAGTGACCACACCTGGAGAACTATAGCAGGCAGTAGAGATGGAGGGTTGCTCTTAACGACAACAGGGTCTCTATTGACTATAGAAAATAATGTCTGCACATGTCAGCAAACCTGCTCCTGGTCGACATGCGCACAAAAACACTACCAACCGCCACAAACTCACCGGCATGACAATGATAGTATGAGAATGATATAAATTACAATACAAGGGGGATATTAGGAATAATACTAATAATGATAATGATATCAATTAAACAAAATGAAATAATAATAGTAGTAATACAAGCTCAGGTATGAATAACATCCATGATACAAATTCCACTAATCCTGCTACACTACAACATTTATAATTAACAACAACCCCATCAACAAAACCCTGATCCTGACAACATGCTGCCTCCCGGGCCCCCTCCCTCGCTCTCTTTAACGCTATGCCCTCCATCTATAGATCCCCCTGGTCAGCTACGCCTTCCAGCCCCCCTCCCTCCCTCTCTCTAACGCTCTGTTCTCTGTCATCCAGATCCCCCAGGTCAGCTACGCCTCCACCGCCCCCGAGCTCAGCGACAACTCCCGCTACGACTTCTTCTCCCGGGTGGTGACCCCCGGACACATACCAGGCCCAGGCCATGGTGGACCTGGTGAAGGCCATGCGCTGGAACTATGTGTCCACTGTTGCATCCGAAGGCAACTACGGAGAGAGCGGCGTGGACGCCTTCATCCAGAAGTCCCGGGAAGACGGTGAGTCATATAGGGGTTATGACTCTACGCCGCGAGGGGAAGGAGTGTGAAGGGGTCGGTGTTTGTATGGAGTGGGTTAGTATGTGATAGTTGCGGATTAACCCTGACGGGATGTCCCCTGATGGGTCACTCATGAATGATTCAGGGGTGGTGATGCGGTCAAGGTTTACATTAACATTTAGGGCATTTAGCAGACGCTCTATCCAAAGCGTCTTACAATAAGTACATTTGTCAGGAGAGTGAAACAACCATATATAGCTGTCGGTACAGTGAAGATATTCATAATGCAATTGCCAAGCACTTGCAATTGCTAGGTTAACCCATTCCGGTAATCAACAAAGATAGCTAGGATAAAATGCCATACTATCTTTAAGTGCCAGGATGTTCGAACACACAATAAGTGTGTAAGTGTTTTTAGGATATTAAGGGAGGAGAAGGGGTGGTGGGGGGTAAGGGAGGAAGCTATGCATGTCACGCCTGCTGCTAAGGTTGAGGACCCAAAATGCACAACTTTATTCACTCAAAGCTCTGGAAACATGAAATAGAGGCACAAGGTGCACGCGACAACAGAAACAATGATCAAGCAAGGAACGACTTAAATACACATGACTAACAAGACACAGGTGGGCAGGGAACAAGGTAGAACATTGGACAACGATCAACCTCAAACTAATAACTAGACTCAGATGGGCAGGGAACAAGGTAATGATGACGATAGTAGGTGGGATTGAGGTGGTGAGGTGGTGAGGGGCGGAGACACAGAATCACAAGACAAGGGAAACCAAACTGAAGCACATGGAAGACTAAAAACAAACACAGGAAGATCAAACCCAGGAGATACCACTGAAAAGCCAACATAAAAGTCCAACAAAAGAAACACAAACCCAGAACCCTGACAGTACCCCCTCTCTATGGGATGGCTTCCAGACGTCCCTAAACAAAATATAAGTCAATACACCGGGGGACAGAGGGGAGGGAACCCTCTAGCTCGGCCACTCGGGTGGACGGCTGGGATGACGGATGGACCGGCTGGACTGCTCGGGAGGACGACCTGGATGCCGGTTGGACTCCTCAGGTGGACGGAGGGGATGCTGGCTGAACTGCTTGGGAGGGCGGCCTGGACGACGGCGGAACCAGCAGGGCAAATCAGGAGGGTGGACGCGCAGCTGACCAATAGGTAAAGAAACCACCTGAGGTCCGCACGATGGTTGGGCCTATGGGTATCAGCCTCCATTATTTGCCAACGAAGAGAGGGAGGCTGCCTGTCCATCAGTACAAGCCTTTGTTCACCGTTGCCGGCGTACCTGGGACCAGGCACGTACTGCTCTCCTCAAGTCTGATGTCCGCTATGCTGCCACCGCCAACAAGTACTGCACTCTTGCTCCTGCCTACCAGGTTGGCTTGAGGGTCTGGCTCTCCATCCGTGACCTGGCCCTAAAGGTGAAGAACTGCAAGCTGGCTCCCAGGTTTGTTGGGCCCTTTCCCATCGCTTGCATCATCAACCCAGATGCGGTACGTCTTCGGCTTCCCCAGTCCATGAGGATCCACCCAATGTTCCATGTCTCCAGGATCAAGGCAGTCCAAGAGAGTCCTCTGGTTCCTCCCATGCTGCCTTCTCCACCTCCTCAGCTCGTTGATGGCAGTACTGTGTACGCTGTCAGGCGCCTCCTTCGCTCTCGCCACCGTGGACGTGGGATGCAGTATCTTGTAGATTGGGAGGGGTACGGTCCGAAGGAGAGCTCCTGGGTGCCGGCTCGGTTCATTGTGGACCCTCAGCTCATTTCAGACTTTCACCATCTGCATCCTGACCAGCCTGCCCCGTCCTCACTTCCACCTTCTGCGAGCCCATCTGCTGATGGACCTTCTGATCCTCTGGTGAGGGGGGGTACCGATGTGGCTGCCTTTTCCTGCTCATCTTCCTCTTCTGCTGCGGAAGACGTAGACTCTGCTGCATCTGAGGAATTTTAGCCCTTCTCCGGGCCCCATCCACCCTCCCAGCTCGAGCTGGGATGTCTGGGGCCATCCCTTGCGGGGGGGGGGGGGGGGTACTGTCATGATCTGCTCCTGGCTTTCCATCCAACTGCCAGCTCTGTACTGTCATGATCCGCTCCTGGCTTTCCATCCTACTGCCAGCTCTGCCAGTACTTTTCCTGCCTGCCACCTGCCTGCCACTTCCACCTCATCAGTGCAACCAACGTCACTTGTGTTCCCTTACCTGTTTCTTATTTAAACCCACTCTTTGCACTCAGTCTCTGCCAGATTGTCTTTAGCAGCATGCAAAGCTCTCTAGTATTATTTCCCGGATTGCTTCCTTGGTTTCGACCCTGCTTGTCCGTGACCCGTCCTCGTCGTCCCTGCCCTGGTAACCTGAGCAGCCTTCTGTCCCTGATGCTTCTGCCTGCTCGCCCCTTGTCTGTCTCCAGTTTGCTTGAATTCCATCCCCGGAGGTCTCTGCTAGAAAGTTGGACTGTTTTGGCTAGCTCAGGTTGTGGACTATTTTTTTGTACCTTCTGTGGATTTTAAGACGCTGTTTGGACAATAAACTGTTGAACTGTTCCAACACTGTCTCAGTCTGTGCTGTTCTTGGGTCCAACCTCACACCCATTACAATGCAGAGTCCAGGTGAACTCTAAACAAGTGAGTCTGGAGTCTCTTGCAGAAGCTGGTTAGCGACTCAGCGTTCCTGGCATCTTCAGGGGGCTTGTTCCACCACATTGTTTACCAGCACTGATGAGATATCAGTTGCTTGCATCTATAGGGTGTTTGTTTTATTGACTTAATCAGCTGCAAATCAATTGTTCTTTGTTTGTTTTTGTATGATCCAGGAACAATGTGGTGGATAGTTTTGTGGCGAATAGAATCGGAACTGTTAAAAGATAATGCGCACCCTTGGAAGGTTATTGACCAATCTGGATCAAGTATTTAACAACGCTAAAAAAATTAAAAAAAATAGGCTGATGTATGGGTGTTATGACTAAAGCTCTTTGTTAACAAAAATATAGCCTTTTCGGTTATATCTTTATTGGTTGAAAAGTGCAGGGATGACAAGGCTCAACAATGGATTTGCTCCAAGATGAATTATGGGCTTCTTGGTGAATTCACCAGCGGACCTCGAAGCCAACACATATAGTTTCTTCATATATTTCCTTCCAAAGGAAATGCACCTGAAGCTAAGATTACCCTGCAATCACCGACGTGTAACCAAACACAGAGGAGCCCCTCTACAACTCCTGGTATTTGAGTTTGTTTGGCTCAGGGCCTTGGGATGTCCACACTCAGTCATCGAGTGCCGCGTTTGTTCCACTCACTTTCAAATCGAGTGTGGACATTGCACGACGGAGGACACCGCCGACAGAGGGAAAGAGCACCATGTTATAAATAGTTAATGCCGGCCTAGATAAATGACCATCCAATATAACGGCAATATCATCTCTGCCCCAGACTTGGAGTTTGATACCGCCGTGACTGTGATTGTAACGATAATGTGCTGCTGTGAATGGATCGCGCAAAAAAATACGTGTTTGCCCCGAAACATCTGTCACTTTGCCCCTCCACTGACAGCAGAGTGTTTACATTCATCATTTTCCTATGGGGACGGAGAAGTGCGTCTCGTGATAAGTGGAAACATTTCCGTTCACCAAGCGAGACCTCCATTCGCAAAGAGCCCTCCAGAGGGGCGTGGATGATGCTGTTCTCTTAACTTGAGTGTCTCCGAGCAGCAAATGGATGCTGCAGAGACGCTGACGTTGAAGGGGTTGACTGTTTGGGGGGCTGGAGGGTGGTGGGTCTATCATGGAGAACACCCCCCCACACACACACACACCCCATCTAATAGCTAGTGCTCCACTCTCTCCCTGTCTCCGTGGGTCTCCCCTGCCCTCCTGCTTCTCCCCCCCCCCCCCCCCCTCGCCAGCTCTGGGCCTCACCGCTCAGCCCCACTCCCCAGACTCACACAGGGAGCTAATGACGGTAATGCAGAACGCAAGCCATGTATAGGGGCTTGAGTGGAAGTGCCACAGAATCACATAGTAAGACACGCACGTGCGTCAAAGGGAAGGGCAAATCAATTCTCAGCCGTTGAGCGGGGTGACATGTGTTGCAAGGATTGACATTAGCTGAGGTAGTTCATTAAAAGCCCTGCTCTTTGCTTGGCAGTAAATCGGTTGAATATTCAGAGTATTCCAATGAGAGCCCATTTGGGGGGAAATGTACTGACAGGGAACAGGGAACCGGAAATATTGCTACAGATGATAAGAAAATCTGAGCTCAGCTGAATTATAGGAACAGCCAGGGAACACTGGAATGTTTTGCACATGAGATTAAATTCCCATGTAGATTGACTTGTGGATGGGCATGTTTTCACTCTTCAGGAACTTTGTGGTTCAGATGTTTTTTAAAGCAGCAAATATCTGCAGTAGAAAGGTTGAATAGCGCAGCTTTAATTTATTCAGACTGCACGAGGACCATTATCAATATTAAGCAAGCAAGATGTCTGACACTCTCAGACAACATGTAAAAAATAAAAAACGTATGATTCTAAACACATCGGTAAATATCAGTAAAATAAGTGATACAAGCAATAGCCATACTTTATGTCATGATAGCGGAAATAAATACCGGTATATACTACTTTACTGGTATTAAGCCAATTTTATATTTAAGTCAACCCTCTGCATTATCGTCTCGTTTTTAAGACCATAATATCCTCCTGCTTTGACATTGAATATAACTTATTCTTAATACCACTATGTAAAAAGATCTTTTGAAAAGAAAAAGCACTTAGTAACAACGAACGACTTTGCAAACAGTGAAGTTTTGTGCCTCCTTGACCATTCAGATAGTCTTCCTGTGCAAAAATGAAATGTCTGAAGAGAATGAATGAATATGTAATAGGCTTTCAGCAGCCCAAAGCCTTTAAGAAATTACTCCAGTAGCTCTCAGCCCAAAAATAATATGAATGTATAATCTCGAGTGGAAATAGAAATAAGGTTGAATGCATTATGGTACTTTCGAACCTGTGTTGCTGGTTCTGGGTCTACCTGACTGACTTTCTTGATAGAAAAGTAAAGAGCATGTTGTGAATAGTAAGTGTGTTGGTCGTTCAGGATCTCTACAAACTCATATTAATGAATAACATGGAGTGAATGCATGAGCATGTGAAATGTTATGACGTTTGCCTGTGCGTGCATTTGTGCGTGTTTGTTTGAACATACAGTTCAAGGCACATGGGAATTGTGTCTGTTAATCTGGCAAGGTCTAGATCAAGCCAGATTTCGAGACAAAGGTTGCCTGGTAAAAGGGAAAATGAATCTTTCATGGAATAAGGAGATATTTAAGGAGGAGGATGAATGCGAGCCATGCTATGACCCCAATGTCAGTCCTTGATTGATGTATACGATGTGAGAAGACTGACGTGAGCACAGAAGTAATGTCACACACTTCTGAATAACGATTTGGACCAACTGTGTTACACTGACTATCGCACTAGTAACTGTAGTGTGTGAACCCTATTTTAATAACTATGCAATCATATAAAAATGTGTCGCTCACCTGGGCTTGGGCACTGACAAAGTGAATTGACTGTTGTGGGAAAGATAACTGCCCCATGACATCTCGCTCGCCAGCATCTCACAAAGAACTTTGACATGGTGTGTGTGTGAACCAATATGGGCCATTCAGGAGTGAGGGGCACTCCCAGTCGTACCTGAGCAAGAGTCTGTTGTTTACCATTATGGCTGGGAGGTATAATTGAGAGATAATCAGTGCTATTATCTTTGCTTCTTCTACAAATGTGTAGAAGTGCTTTCAGCGGAAAAGCACGGCTTAAAGCCAAGGTCCCTGCTTGGCCATCTAGCGTACAGGCTATGGTATATAAATGAAGTTTAACTAGAATAATCTGTAATATTATTAAACAGAACATTAAAATTAGATTTGTACACTCATGTTAATAAATGATAATTAAATGAAAAGACTTGAGACCTTGGGGCCAATGTAATTCACATGCTAATATTATTGTAATTTAATACGTGCGGAACTACCCATGCTGCACTGGAACTTTTTGAAGACAGAGTGCTCTGACGCAGTCGGAGAATCAAAGAGGCAATGATTGTCAAGCATCGTTAGGAAACCGGAGGGAAAGTATTTTCTGGCCTCGCTCATTTTAATATAAATAGTTCTCATTCAATTTCTGTATCTGTATTACTTTCATATGGGGCTGCTCTTCTGAAGCATCATGCGACAGCCAATAGGAAAACTAGGAATCAATGCGTTCTGGGATAATTAAAGAAAAGACACAAAAATGTTACTTATGGATTGCGCTATAGATTTCCTATTTGGTGTTAATAGAATTCGAACAGAAGAAGTTAGACTGCACTCTGATTATAAGCATGTATTACTGAATTATCATGTATTGGCAGACGTCTGCATTTAGAAAAAAAGAGAGTTAATTAGTTAATTGTTTTATGCTAATTTTATAGTATCACATAACATACAGAAGGGTGTTTGTGTTTGTGTGCGCATGTGTATGTGTATCCTTGTTGGCAAGATAACCTGAAAGCATGTGAATTAATCTCGCTGCCCTTTCAAGTGTGAACAAAGCAGTGTACAGACACTGTATTTGTCCAGGCTTGCGTGTCTACTGGTCAAATTGCCTGCCCCTACTACAGTGTGTCTCTCGTCTGCTCCTGCCTCTCGTCCGTGAAATCTCTATTATGCATATCGGGAACCGTTTTAAGCCTGCACAATACGATTTAGTTTGACCATTAATTGCTCTTTTAATAGCAATTGAAGACAGTTCTTTGTTTTCTGCCACATTGCAGAATTGTTATCGCTATCTTTTATCGCCCACCCATGTTGGTTCTTGAACTGTGCTGGTGCTTTCTATATTTGGACGTGTGCAGTAAGCAGGGAGAAATCACTGCATGAAAGCAGCTTCTAAACAAACTTCTAACATAACTGATGGAAATCTCAGCGGATTTGATGATACAAGTACAACAAACATGTTTGGTGTTGGTACACGGTGCATATATCCATCACGTAAATGCTATTTTGATGATCACAAATTATTTTTTATCATTTAAAATATACCAAACTGAATTCTGAGGTGCCATATTGAGCATCTCCGCAAGAAGGGTTAGTCCTCATCCTCATCCTTATCGCCATCCGCTTATCCGGGGTCGGGTCACGGGGGCAGCAGCTCAAGCAGGGGGTCCCAGACTTCCCTTTCCCGAGCCACATTGACCAGCTCTGACGGGGATCCCGAGGCGTTTCCAGGCCAGTGTTGAGATATAATCTCTCCACCTAGACCTTGTGGGGTTTTCCCCGAGGTCTCCTCCCCACTGGTCGTGCCTGGAACACCTCCCAAGGGAGGCGCCCAGTGGGCATCCTTACCAGATGCCCGAACCACCTCAACTGACTCCTTTTTAAGCAAAGGAGCAGCGGCTCTAACCCGAGCTCGTCACGGATGACTGAACTTCTCATCCTATTCCTAAGGGAAAAGCCAGCCACCCTCCTGAGAAAACTCATCTCGGCCGCTTGTACCCGTATACCCGAACGAAGATTGACCGATAGATCGAGAGCTGTGCCTTGCAGCTCAGCTGTTTTTTCGTCACAACGGTGCGGTAAAGCGAACGCAATACCGCCCCCGCTGCTCCGATTCTCCGGCCAATCTCACACTCGTACCCTCACTCGCGAACAAGACCCCGAGGTACTTGAACTCCTTCACTTGGGCTAAGGACTCATTTCCTACCCGGAGTAGGCAAACCACCGGTTTCCTGCTAAGAGTCATGGCCTCAGATTTAGAGGTGCTGATCCTCATCCCAGCCGCTTCACACTCGGCCGCCATCCGATCCAG
This sequence comes from Melanogrammus aeglefinus, assembly GCA_900291075.1. Classification (NCBI taxonomy): domain Eukaryota; kingdom Metazoa; phylum Chordata; class Actinopteri; order Gadiformes; family Gadidae; genus Melanogrammus; species Melanogrammus aeglefinus. The sequence goes on from OLKM01001597.1 coordinate 70,927, forward strand.
TGAGTGCTGAAGGTCACAGGCTGATGATGCCATCAGGACCACATCATCTGCAAAGAGCAGTGATGAGATCCTCAGACCACCGAACTGCAACCCCTCCCCACCCCGACTACGCCTCGATATCCTGTCCATGAATATCACAAGCAGGATTGGTAACAAAGCGCAGCCCTGGCGGAGGCCAACACCCACTGGGAACGAGACTGACTGGCTGCTGAGAACCCGGACACAGCTCTCGCTTTGGGAGTACAAAGATTGGATGGCCCTGAGGAGAGACCCCCCCACTCCATACTCCCGCAGCACCTCCCACAGTTTCTCCCGGGGGACCAGGTCATATGCCTTCTCCAGATCCACAAAACACATGTAGACCGGATGGGCATACTCCCAGGCCCCCTCCAGGATCCTTGTGAGAGTGAAGGGTTAGTCATCAACATTCAAATCAAGGGTTGGATCATTTATTATAAAGGAATGCATGAGTGAGTCAAAAAAAGAGGCCGGATATAAATGGCGGGAGTTCAAATGGTTATTTCATAAAGGTGACGGAAAGATCAATAATGTGTCCTTGAAGTCTTGGGGTACGAGACGACCAGCGATGAAGAAGAGTGGCAATGCAATGAAAAATTAGAAAACTCGACGGCAGATCATTTGAAGACAAAACTCACAGAGCACAATGCAGGAGTCTGAGAGTTGTTCAGAGCTGGAAGCTGTGAGCCATATAAGGCAGTATCAGTTTTCCCCCTGATGGAAAAGATTTGAGCTCTGCTTTTCTCATTTTACATCTTCACCTCTGTACTTTTATTTCTGAGGCATTGCAATGGACACTGGCTTGTTTTGCAGTTTTGCTTTATAGTGATTCTGTTTGATTAATATTGATGTTCGAAAAGCTTTTTACTATCTCTAGCACCCAGAGTAAGAGAGCAAGCTAGTTGTCCAGTCTGGTTAAACCACAGGGGTCCAGCTTCTTAATCACTCTTAAGTAACCTCGACAAGGGCAGTCGCCATGAAGGAAGAGAGAGCAGGCGAGAGGGGGCGGCGCGAGCAAGAGGGAGAGGGAAAGAGACAGAGAGCGAGAGCGCGAGCGAGCGAGACAACAAATGAATATTGAATTCCATTAGGTCAAGCAGTGCGTAGCGCTTTATTTCAAAATCCTCCGAAAGAGGAAATCCCTCTTTAGCCTGCTGACAGCTGCTCTTTGGGCTAGGCCTCATTAAGCAGCGATGATGTCTGTGCAGGCCTCCAGGAGGCTGAAGGAGATATGAGGTGAATTGAGTTGACAGGGCGTCAGGCCCACACTCTGCTACAGCGTTCTCTCCTTTACAGAGCAGCAGCCTGCTGCCTTCAGGCTGGCTGCAGGTAGGACAGACAGCACCAGGGGAACGGATGTACCGTGTGTGCTTGTTTCTGTTTGAGTGATTGAGGGTGTGTCTGTATGTGTGTCTGTGTCTGTTCTTGTGCATGAGTGATTGCATATGTGTGTTTGTGTGTTTTTGTATTTGTATTTGCATGTGTGTTTGTGTGAATAGTTGATTGCTCACACGCATGCATGTATGAGTGATTGTGTCCGTGTAAAGATAATTGATTACTTGTTTTTGTGTGTGTGCGTTTTTATGGGTGCGCATGTGTGTATGTATATGTCCGCAAACATTTACATTTGGGTCAGGGATGAAGACCACAAACTTGCCTGCATGCCTCTGTGTGTGTGTGTGTGTGTGTGTGTGTGTGTGTGTGTGTGTGTGTGTGTGTGTGTGTGTGTGTGTGTGTGTGTGTGTGTGTGTGTGTGTGTGTGTGTGTGTGTGTGTGTGTGTGTCCATGCGTGGAGAGAACAGCTCTATGTAACATCAACCTTGTTTACAACTGGCAGGCTAACACAACCGCCCCCAGCACTGAGTTTGCACACATCTGTGTTGGGTTTGCACTTAAATCTCTCTAAGCAGTGTGCTGTTCAAGCGGCTGGAAGGAGCCTACGAACATCAATGACTTGCAGCAGTGTGTGGCTGAATCATCAGCGATGTTCAAATCAACATATGGTTTAAATCATGCTAGGTATAATTCAATTCAATTCAATTTTATTCTATATAGCCCCTAATCACTTGTACAGTCTCAAACGGCTTAACAGACCATATATTTATGACACCCCCCTGACCCTAGCCCCCAAGAGGGCAAGAACTACCACAAAAAGTACCTTAATTAGCAAGGAAGAAATCTTGAGGAGGAACGCAGACTGGGGGATCCCTTCCTTCCAGATATAAAAAGCAACCGTATCCACTCACACACAGCATCCCGGGCTCATTTACATCCCATGTTGTAGGGCATCAGACACTGTCAACAAACATTAATGCTATCAACAGTTTCATCTCTTTCGGGACATAACACGTACGGTATGCGTTTCACAAATGGATATGATGTAAGACAGCATATGCAAGGCGTATCCACAGTTCACACCCTTGCTTTGATAGCATGAAATTCCCATCAAACACAGCCCCACAACATCAAATACAGCTATGGCATAGCAAAGAGGTTCAGGGAAAGCTACCAAATAGAAATTAGAGGGTGTAACAGAGCCTCCTACTAGACCAGCCGTCCTGCCATTCTCAATTGTGCCCAACACTGCATCCAGTGAAAGGTTAATATTCTCCAGCAACTCCTGGGCAATGGGACCTTCCAGGCCTACTGCAGTTGAATCTTCCCTCCCACTTGCGCTCGCTGATTTGACAGCACCTTTGGCGCTCGCTGTGGCTCACGGGCAGCTGCAGTGTGCGGCGTTTAATCCCATTCTTCCACACATTCACTGTGGGTTACAAGGCAAGTCTCACGCTTGTCAAGTGAGTCATTTTTTTTCAATCCCCGTGTCATCACTCAACGCTCCGAGGGAAAGTTTTTCTCTTTTACTTATGAATCATTTACCTTTTATACGAAACATCGCAGTTTTAATCATTTAGGCCTTCTGAAGCCGAATTTACAGTTGGCCCCGGGACCATTTTGTCATTATTTATTTATTCAGAACCTGGCAAGTGAAACCATTTAGAGCAGAATACTGGAGAATGATTTAGATTAAGTCTCTTATTCTTCCTGGAAACCGTTTTCAATGTTGTCTATTACTTCTAAACCACTCACGTCATCACCTCAAAATTGGGTTGCAAGACTTGTTGCATTAAATAAGTTATGTTCCATATCAAGTTCTCAAAACAGTAAATACTGCTGATCCTAAGGATTCTGTGCACACACCGATGCGTATCGACCTTCTTCTCGGTTTCCCTATCAAAGTGCTGCCAACACACAAAAGGGATTTGACAACATCCCATAATCCTTTACATTCACCTTCTGAGAAGTTTCGACGGATGTCTGGGTGGATACGGAGGCACACCAAACATAAAAACAAAGAACAATGGATGGATTTTTTTAACATAATGGTGGGGAAAAGGCCATAACCAATGGTCTTGAGTCATTAAGGAAAGGGATTTTCCAGGTTTAAAAGTACACTTAGAAGTACACGTAAAGAGCTCAGCAGGTAGGTGTGGAGAGCAGGAAGCCGCGGTACTTCAAAACGGTGTGTGTGTGTGTGTGTTTTCAGTCCTAGCGAGTGCTGCTAGGCAGCAGGACGGGCTGGGATTAGCTGCTCAAGATGCTATGCTGCGGGGAGGCAGTTGCTGACGAGTTACGCTGCAGGCAGCAGGAATCGGATCCACCACATCTACCAGGGTGGTCACGATAGTCTGCCACGGCAACGACTGGCCAGTGGACAGGAAGCTCTCCCTTCAACCTGATCGTAGATCTGCCCCCCTAATCGATAGCTGCATTCCCTGAGTGTATAAAAGTCAGTGTGTGTGTGTGTGTGTGTGTGTGTGTGTGTGTGTGTGTGTGTGTGTGTGTGTGTGTGTGTGTGTGTGTGTGTGTGTGTGTGTGTGTGTGTGTGTGTGCGTGTGTGCGTGTGGGCATGTTTTACTCTCCAATAGTCAGGAAGAGCCCAGCACACGGCAACGACACATGTAATATCGAATAACGTCTGCCATGTTCTCGGCACCTGCTGGGAGCCCACTTTTAAGGGAAGATTATGTGTGAAATAACATTTCCTGTCACATGATGCTCTCTGGGGCCCCTAAGAGCGTCTTATGTGCTCTAAAGATAAATTGGATTTTCCCCTCCGGGACCCGATGTGTGCCAAGAGCTGATAGCCGGGCAGGGCTGCTGACAGATACATTACTGTTACCCGTGGTCACTGTTTGGGTTAAGTAAATAGACATGCCAACACATGCTTACACTTGATCCATCACCTCCAAGGCCGGCGCGTGTAACAGTAGTTATACCTGCTGTGTTCCCATAGAGTGCTGTCACGGCCCCTTAGCCAGGGTCATCCATATCCGTATCCAATGGATACCAAGCAGCACTACTGAAGCCAATGCTTTTCTGCTAGTTCAGTTTATCGAAATCCTTTTTTTTTTGCTAATATTCTAATATATTACGCATCCATACAAATAAATATAATGTATTTTTTTGCAAATGATTTTGTACGTGCATTCGATGCTGTACAGATTAGATTGCAGAGACTTTCTGGGAGGAGATGGCACAAAGCCTTGGCTGGAAATCAGAAACTGCAAGCGGATGATTCACATCTGGTTTCCCGCTGCGTTATGTAGATATTCTGGGGAGTTTAGAATTGGCCATGGCTGAGGTCATCCTTGGCAGGAGAGGCCAAGCCAAATTGGAAAACACTATAGGAGACAGTTAAAGGAATCTAAAACAACACCCAAAGAAAAAGAAAAAGAAGTCAGTCGATTGGAGCGACCCCAGTATCAGACTTCGTGGCTACAGTGGCCATGTTAATGCAAAATATCTTAACGCCTTTCAATTACAGAGGATGGGATGTATCCCTAGGCCAAGGAGAATGTGTAACAATTAATTTTAGATTCACTAGTAATTATATATAAAAGGTTAATATAATTAATATATAATTGTATATAATAGTTACAATTAATATCTCCCCGACAGGATTTTATCATGTGTATTCTACCGGTGTTGAGTCCACTGTTGGCCGAGTTTGTGTTTGGCCGTTACTGCCCTAACACATCCCCAGGTCCAGCAAGATGATTGGTCAAAAAAATGCATGGCGAAAGTACTTGAAACGCCCCTGTTTGCCGGGGTTTCCTCTCCGTCTTCAGACTTTAGATATGACTCTAAAGTCTAATCAGTGAGACTGGGTGCACCATGTCCTCAGACCAAGCCTTGTGTGTTGTTTCCCTGCATAGGCTGCTGTGAATGTTAAGCTGTGCCCTCAGACGTCTCTATCCTCCCTCTGTGTGCCCAGGGCTGCCCATCACCTGTTACAGCTGTCACAAAACAGCCCCAAATCTAGTGGCAAAAAAGCCTCAGTCTATTAAATCTTACACAGGGCGGATATTGTCACAAAAAGTATTAATTTACTGCTGCTTCACATTGCCGTGACAGTAAACAGCCGCTAAATAAATAAATGTCAGTTTCAGAGCCCAAAACATTGAGGCATACTTTATTGAAAAACAAGGTTTGTGTGTCGTGTGTGTGTGTGTGTGTGTGTGTGTGTGTATGTGTGTGTGTGTGTGTGTGTGTGTGTGTGTGTTGTGTGTGTGTGTGTGTGTGTGTGTGTGTTGTGTGGTGTGTGTGTGTGTGTGGTGTTGTGTGTGGTGTGTGTGTGTGTGTGTGTGTGTGTGTGTGTGTGTGTTGTTGTTGTACAAAATTTGCCACTGCATGCTCGAGGGAGCAGTTATACCCACCAGGAGGGGTATATCAAACTCCCCAATAGTCAGAGAATCTCCCCCAGAGCACATTGCAAAGCCATTTGAAAAATGGCACGGGGGACAGAAAGTCATTTTTTTCAAGCTTATGTTTATTTGATTCCTAACCGTCAGCAGGAGCAGAAACCACTCTTGCTCACTTTCTGCTAAAAATTCCCTGGTAAAATAATTTCTTAAATGTGGATATTTTCCGGTTAACCACGAGACACAGCGTTGCTCAGCCTATGATCCCTTTTCTACTGACTAAACACCCGCTCATTATATGAATCTATCCAATGCAGTATAAACAGCGTTAAGTCACCCTCACATCCATATAACTTAATATTTACTTCCAGGGAACATGAGATTTACAGCTACATGTCAAGCAGGTGGGAGTTGGACACAAGCTTCTGGGACTCCTGCCCGCTAGACTATTTCAACGTTGCATATTTCGAATGCACACTGTTAAGCCAGAAAACAGCCCACTTTCAATCTCTTGCCACAATAAGATGTTCATTCAGTGTTTTCACCCTATACGGCCCCTTTCTCCACTAATTGGCTCGCTTCAAATGGGCTGCTTCCTGGCAGCTCTTTAAATTGTCCAGCCTAAACAATGCCCAAAATGGTTTTTCACTTCCTCAAGAACTCATTTGAATTCACAAAAGAGGCTTTTGTTTTCTGAGTTGCTTTTTTGGGCATGAAGACTGATGTCACGTATTCAAGCCTATAAAAAGTCATTTATTTCTTAGTCGCCCTCCCATAAGTACAGTTTCTCAACACTTTGAAAAGGCTGGGTGCCATTTCTTTGCCGTCTGTCTGCTTTCCTCTCTGAATCAATCTTTGTGCAAAAAACTGCTTGAACTGTCAAACATCTTCTACAAGGAGTTTGAAGAAGGGGCTGCAGCCCAAAACTCTTATGGTTTGATTAAACATCTTTAGAACTTTGTTAAGCCTCAGGAGAATTGATACTGCACGATAGCTCTACTTAAGAAAAGGGAAATGACAAAATAAAAGGCAGAACGGACAAAAGGGAGCAGACTAACACATACATGGTGAGCGTGGACTGTGTTTCAGACTATAAGGAGACCCCCGAGTGCTTGTTAACGCCATGTTAACACAGAGCCTGAGCTACAGTGCGTATGGTCGCTCCTCTATTGAAACCGCAATAACATTTGGAAAACAAAATGACGGGACATGTGTTGAAATTGCAATGGTATGATTAAACGGGAGTCATTACTCACCCGTGGGACTCACGGCAGTCCTACGGATGATCAAAAGCGACGACTAAGAGAAACCCTCACCATTTGTCATTGTCACCTTTGTGTGTTTTCCCCTCGGACAATACTACTGGAACAGGACATTTCTTCCTCTTGTCTTTTTCGTGTGTGCGAGCAATTCTCAAGTTATTTTTCAAAAGAAAGGACTGGGTCCTGGTCACTCCAGACTGAGTCAGTAGGTCAGCATGATGCTAACGACGAACGACAACAATATGTTGTTATATTTTAAGAAATAATAATAACCAATAATGGCATATTGAAGCTTGTGATTCTCCCCTGAGGAGCAGCTTCCAAACAGGCAACCCTGGTTGTAGATAGCAGGGATTCATTATAGGGCTCAGGGGCACTTCAGCAGAGTGGATGTACTGTCACCAGGGATTACGTTAGGGCCCTCAGACTGAAGGGCAGTGTGTCTGATTGCTAAATGTATACCTTCCTATCTGTCCTCCTATCGCGGCACACCCCCCCCCCCCCCCCCTCTCCTCACTCATTTAACACACGGGAGGGAAAAAACACCGGGAAAACACCCCCAAGATAACTATAATATTAAACCGATATAGGAAATGCTGGAAGCTGCTTAATTCAACACTGCGTTCCCTTGATGTAGTTCTTTAAGGCTGTGTCGATCTCTTGCTCAGAGGGTGGATGTTTGACATACTTCACGGTTGATTCATCCTTCATCACTCGAATGCCGCAGTCAGATACAGTCGAATCAATCTGTTCCGACGCAGGAAGGAATAGATCAATGGATTTTATTGGATTTTGTGGGATTACTCTCTGTTGGTATTTAACAGTCAAGGTATTCCGCATGGAAGTTTATGTGCTCTTCTAGGTCCGCTTGATATATTCTTGGCTAGCAACCAGAAAGAATATATTAGCCTTGTAATAATAAAAAACACACAATCCCATCCCTTGAATGTGCTTTTAGACAGATCAAGCAGTGCCACAAGTGTTTCACCACATTATCCAGTTCTAACAATGGTGTGTTTTTGTTTTCCAGAGACAGCTTTAAAATTAACTGTCTAAGGAAAGGAGGTGGCTTTTTGGGATGCATAATAATTGTCTGTTCACTTTGCTGTATTTACGTTTCAGCAAGTCATCCTTGCCTGGGTGTTTTCATTATTACTATTATTATAATTTTCCGCTGACGATCACCCAATAAATAAGCTATTAATACCCAGGCAGCACCCCATGGGTGCCGCGCCCACCTGAACCTATTATGGGTCCCTCTGCACAACCGTCCAGCGAACGTGAGACAGTGCTGTGAGGTAATCAGAGTAGGGGCCTGTGTTTACTGGAGCAGTGTTCCTCCCATGGGTTTCAAATGAGGATAAAGCACAGCGTTTGTGGGGAAGGCTTACAGGAGAGAAGTGGCCTGGTCTTAACACGCGCACACTCTCACACACACACACACACACATTCACTGACACACACACACACACACACACACACACACACACACACACACACACACACACACACACACACACACACACACACACACACACACACACAACACACACACACACACACCACACACACACACACACACACACACACACACACACACACACACACACACACACACACACACACACACACACACACACACACACACACACACACACACAACACACACACACACACACACACACACACACACACAGACTCTGTGGGGATGTTATTTTTAGAGGTGATTTTGACACATAGCTCGGCTTATCAGAGTGCATGAGGTTTCTTGGTTCCTTGTCTTGGCAGTGTGCTTTAGTACTGAGTTGTGATTTACACATTGTACTGTCATGTTTTGAATGTTAACATGTGTTAAGTATTCCAGGTGTTTATTGCTCATGAAATTGTTCTGGAGCACGCCTTGACATTTTTCCTCCACATTATGAATTGGAAGACGATTCAGTAAGTCGATCGAAACAAATAAATATGTGTACTTATTGTATTAAGCAGATAAATTGACCCAAGCAGAAAAGTAAACTACATTAACAGAAGGGCTTTCATCTCAAAACTTGATTAGACTAGATTACTGTCGTATTAATTGCAGTATGATTTGCCATAAAGATCAGTATCTTTATGGACATTCCCACTCTTCATCTCTTAGGAGTCTGTGGTCTTGTTAAGTCTTTAGTGATCTTTCTGGATGAGGATGGTAGATATGGGAGGGATCTGGTTAATAAAAACTTGCTCTCCACCGAGCTATTACCCCTTTTGTTTTTTTACATATAAACTCCATCCAGGGTGTTAAAAATCGTTGATAAAATAGACAGAAATAATGAGCTTGAGTTACCACAATAGAGTACTAAACATTTCCAGTAATGTAAGAATAAAAAGGCCCTTGATGGATAGTGCATTATTGAAATATTGCACGCCCAGGAACATTTCTGTAAAAAGAAAATGAAAAAGTTAACACGTTTAATGTGCCTTTGATAATTCTCTGATCACAGAGATAAAGGCTCTTTCCCATTGACATCTATAACTACTATCTACATACTCATCTAATAACATTTACACCTACCTACCAGCAGCTTACCCACTAACTCAATGTCAAAAAGGCTATTGTGTAATAATATATAGAAAGTAGCATTAGTGTTATCATTACACGTGTTCGAACTAGGTTTAATCCACTGTTGGCTCTGGTAATTCCTCGAGAAGGCCACTAAAGACAGGCTTGTTACCACTAGTTTAAAGGAACGAAACGTGAATGAAAAGGCTGTTCCAACTGACCATATGTTCAGGGACTGGGGGAGCGGGGCACTAGCAAAGCAAAGACGTAGAATGGAATAATTTAAACACCCTCGAAGAACCAGAGAGCTACTAAAATCGCAGTTGCTCAGCTTCTATAGTCCCAGTGTAGCTGACAATATATATATAATCAAGCACAAAGGGTACTCAGTAAACAAACTTAATTCTAGAGATTCGCCAAAGACAGTGGGAATAAACATTATCCATATAAAATTTAATAACTTATTATATGAACTTCTCTGTACTTTTCCTTCCTTCAATGTTACAAGAGATCAGAAAGTGTGTGGTTGACCAACAGCCTTGATTGAAGGAGGTAGAAAATCAACCACAGCAACAACTCTCAAAAAAGAAAACAAACAGAGATGTCCTTCAAGCCAGGATATGGACCACTACACACAAAAAAACACATTGAATCCCCGCCTGCGCAAGAATCGCTCATCCATTAGCCTGCCGATGCACAGGGCCTAGAACTGTCAAGGACTCACAGGGACATGATCAAGCATGAGACGCGGCATCATATCTGGGCAAGGGAAATAACCCAAACCCATTCCGGTTGGAAATAGCAGAAGTGCAGATTGTGAGAAGGCTGCATTGAAGTATACACGGGCGGGCGGTGTGAAAACACTGGGGTGGTGCTTAGTTGCCTTCACAGGATCCCGGTGACTCCACCGGATGGGGTTTTTCTTACACCCATAAGCAAAAGCACGTCAGCCCCGGCCATATTGTTCTGGCCTCGGTTCTCTTGCTCCAATTTTCAGTTTCCCCAACTCCACCTATTAGTTTTGTAAGGCAAGCCTAGGCTTTGTTTTATGATCCATGGGGTGTGTGTGTGTACCTGTGTGTGTGTGCTTGTGTGTGTCTGCGAGCACCCTGCACCAGAGAGATGTTGTGTACTGCTTGCATTGATTGCTCACTGCGCTGGCCTTGGAGCAGGTCATGCTGGCTCATTATCACGTGCACACACTCTGTGGCGTATTGGCAGGACGCCGAAAGCATTCGCTGGAATTGTTGGATTGAGGGAATTATGAAAGTAAAACACGACCGTGGCTTCGTTGTTAAGCGGTGGACTTTTTATGATCTTTGACATGGCGATGATTAACTTGGCCTCTGAAGGGAGCTCTTATTCACATCGTTCCTTTTGTTGTTTGGTGCTACATAATCTCCAAAATATCAAAGAAGGTCATGGATTAAAGGCAATTATTGACTATGGATGTCATTTGGGAAATTGTTTTGTGTAAATAATACTTTTTTACACAAACTTGAAAAAGAGTAGTAAAATTACTGTATATATATGTATTATATATATTATTATAACGTCATGGATTTAAACACACACACACACACACACACACACACACACACACACACACACACACACACACACACACACACACACACACACACACACACACACACACACACACACACACACACACACACACACACACACACACACTATCGGAGTATTTCCGATAATGAAACATTTTGTATCTTTGGTCCGTTTTGGCAGGGGGTCTGTGCATCTCCCAGTCAGTGAAGATCCCACGCGAGCCCAGAACCGGAGAGTTTGACAAAATCATCCGTCGCCTGAGTGAAAACCCCAACGCCCGTGTGGTCATCATCTTTGCCAACGAGGATGACATCAGGTGAGCCCCCACCCTCACTCCTGAACCACAAACTCTGTCAACAAAACTGGATTGACCTTTTCAAATAAAACACGGGCCTATATGTTTTGCATATTTGTTTTTACGATCCGCTAGGGTTTTGTACAACAAAACTCCTATAGAAACACACATCAAATCATATGATTATATTGTTCGCTATCATATTGTTACACATGACAATAATGGAATAAGGAAATGCTAGATCGGCATATGCTAGATCGGATAACAGATCAGCGTTTGGTTGGCCGGTGTGTCTGATAGGGAGCAGGCGGTAGCGGCCAGAGTTCTCTCCTGGTGGCGGCGGGGGCAGCGGTCCCAGTGCTCATTGACTTAATCCTGCGCTGATAGCCGGTAATAGTGTGGATATGTAGTAATTACACAAAGCCGGGGGGGATTTCAGCCCTGCCTGCCTTGCCTCGTCCTTGACCCTGGTCAATATGAGGAGGGCAGGCACCGGCGTGAAGTACAAAAGATAAACTCAAAGGAAGTTCACGAGGCGTGGTTCATAATGAGAATTGATAATCATACACAGCGCCGGAGAATTTATTGTGTTTGCCAAAAGGTCAGCCCTTGGAGGGGACTTGAAGGTTTGGAGTTTCTCTGTTCTCTTGGTTTGGAAACTCTGAATCACGCTGGTGAACCTGGGAACAAGTTATTATTATAGTCCTTGAATAACACAAAAGGCTTGGCAAGGCCACATTTCTCAATCAACCTCAAGCTGACCGAGAAGCTGCCAACAGCTGGACAAAGAGCAATTACCACGTTTGTTATGGCACAAATAGAAAAACATTAAACAAAAAATAAAAAAGATTGTGTGCACTCATGTTATTTTCTTTGCTATTTCATAGGAGACTCCTCCAGGCGGCTAAGAAAGCGAATCAGACTGGTCACTTCATCTGGGTGGGCTCAGACAGCTGGGGGTCCAAGATATCCCCCATCTTGAATCAGGAGGAGATGGCCGAGGGTGCCGTTACCATCCTGCCCAAGAGACAGTCGATACGAGGTAACCTTGCAGTTTTATCTCCTGCCATAGGCAAACCTATAGGGGGGGATATAGGGGGGATTTTTTTTCTACATTGAAGGCTTGGAAAAACATCCTTGCTTCTTATTTTTGGGATGACATGAATGAACCAACCACCTCCTCAAGTAATGATGTACTCTCTCCACTCGGCTTTCAGCCCTACTGTGTGATGGGTTGATTATACAATGGATCTGGATTCATCAATTTATCAACACCTCCACAGATGTTTTGATTATTAAAACAAATGTTATAAATTCATCTCTTTAATGAAAATGCGGTGTAATGTTATTGCTAATCACTAGCTATAAAATGGTCAACTGCTGATGGGAAAGTACAGATATCTTTGGAGCTATATAATTTATTAAACATTGATCCGTCCATCTCTGTTGTGTAATGTCTCTAGGTTTCGATCGGTATTTTATCAGCCGTACGCTGGAGAACAACAGGCGCAACATTTGGTTTGCTGAGTTCTGGGAAAATAACTTCCAATGCAAGCTGAGCCGCCATGCACTGAAGAAAGGATCTGGCGTCAAGAAATGCACAAGTGAGTGTGATACCCACAATGCACAAGGGATTGTGAGACCCAAGATGACACTCTTGGCTCTGCTGGGTCATAATGTGATTTCATTTTAATTAAAAAAAAAAATTAAATGAATCTAAATGAATCATCTCTTCTGCTGTTGTAGCTCCAAATCAGAACAAAAGAGCAGTTATCGAGATGATAAACGTTAAAGAACAATACAATAGCCTCACCTGTCTTGCTAAAAAAAATTATCTGCACAGCTACTGTTAGATACTCTGGGCAGGTCCAAACATACTGAAACTGTCTTCCAATTTTTGAATCCAAAGAAATGCCGGCTGTGCTCTGGAAAGTCTAGGTGAGGCTGATGTAACCTGGCAAGTCATTTGAATCACCTGTGTGAGATCCCATGTTTGAAGTAGTATTGAAAAGGTAATGATAGACGTTAGTCTTTTCCCCCCAGCAGCCTATTGTTCATCAGGCTGTATCATTAAAAGCCATTGATTCCTTGTGTTCATTGGGATTTTTAACTTAAGTGGCAACCCAGGAGACTTACATTTACATTTAGGGCATTTAGCAGACGCTTTTATCCAAAGCGACTTACATCATTTAATACACTAAACCGGACTTAAGCTCTTTGTGGCTGAAACCTTCCTTCTTGCAAAGTGCAAAGAATGTGAAAAGTTATAACTTTTTCCATGCTCCACTCTCATGTTCACATGACCTCATTACTGTCTTTGCCGCAAGTATGAGTTGGGTTTTATCTAAACTATGGAGCCACCTAGATTGTGCATGATTAGGAGCCAGTCGCAGTACTGCAGATGCTGATGCCAACTTGCATTGGCACTAATAGGGTTTTTGCTCTCAAACAGCGATGGCTGTTCCCTGCTGTCAATATGCAACACCCTCAAGTCCTTATTAGTGTCTTATCCATGGTATAAGGCAGACGTGGTATTCACCAAGCCACGGCGAGCCAGTAGTCATTGTTACTTCAATTTGATGTTGCCTTCTTCTTGTTTGCTGTTTGACACATTGGTTTGAGACTGGTTCTGTGTGTAAGACCTTCGAGTTCCACCCCCAGTCGGTCGGAGGTTGTCGTGATTGAAATGATGTTCCTCTGACATCAAGGTCTTTTTGGGGCATGATGTACGCACGGCATACAAATCCACAAGTCCTTCAAGCAACCTTAGAGTCTTGGTTCCTGATGCAGTCAATTTGGGTTTGAAAATATGGCATTTCATGTTTATACAGTATTTGACATGTTTTTGCCATAACGTAGATCCCCAACCGATAAATAATGGACCTAGATGCACTAAATTCAGGATTTCTTATTTTATAACCACACAGGATAATCTGTATTAGGGATTTGGCAGTGTGGAAAAATGTAAATGAGATTAAGATCTTGTAAATATCCATTTTTGTGTTTGACAGAATTACACTAAAATGGCTGACTCAAGAATGTTTAGGCCTAGAAATGCAAATACTAACAAATACTGGCTTTCGTGTTAATTGATCACATAATATCAATGTAAACATGACGCTGTGTCCTCAAATACCTTCTGAGAATATAAAATAGATCAGATTACATTGGATCAGATTAGATTTGATTGCATAATTTGAGTGGCAATTTGCCCCAAACACTAAAATATATCAGTGAAACATCTCAAGCAGATAATTCCTATTAGTGTGTGCCTGGGGGAGTCACAACACACTGTATCAAATACATTAGTGTTGGCATGTAAATCACATTGTTTACATGGAGTTTCTATTTGATGATTCTACGTTTCACTAATCCACCACAACATTAGAAATGTAAATTGTCTAAGAGCACTATTCCCTGTGTATGGTTGCACATTATAATCTTAAAAAAATGTTTTATTAATTTAACAGTCTCTGACATTCTTGTCATGCACACATTAGCTTAAAAGAAAAGGACAGAATAGAAATATATAAGTAGCATTTTTTTTGCATACATAAATAATACATTTAAACGTGGACGAATATAACTTTTGTACTTCAGCTTTTTACTCCATAAATCCCAAACTCTGAATTACAGAGTCTCTCAAGAATAAAGGCACCCATCCATAACTTAATCCATCCATGATTTAATCCATCAAGGGGATTCTTCTATTTTATCGTTGAATTGTTCTGTAATTTTTCAACCTGGACCCTATTTTCCCATAATTTTGTCTCTAAGTGACTAATACGGACTACATTGTTCCTTTATTGAGCGAGAACACTTCAGCTTTCAACCAAGAAACAGATAGGGCCTAGTCCATGTACATCCTCAAAGGGTGATTTTTCTGGCAGGCTCTTTTTCTGGCAGGTTATTAAAACTGTCTGGCAACAATATGGAAGAAACCTTGCTCAATACTTGACCAAACAAAAATAATAGCTAAAGCCCCTAACACCAAAAGTGCTAAAAAAAATCCAAAGCCATCCGGTGTGAAAATGATACAGAACAACTCTATCTGCAACTCAAGCCACCAGAGGTTCCTAATGAGAAAACGTACTTGGTGCAGGTTTAAATGTGATTAAGACAAAGTGCGTAGATACCACACAAAAAAAATAGCACAACAAGAAACTTGCCATGGTTGATGGATACAAATGTTTGCCATTTACCATACTTCCCAGCAAGTCCAATTTAAACGAAAGGGTTCACACAGGCTATGCAAAATGGAACTGTGTGTAATTTAACTTGGGACTCGGAGAATGCCCATCTGAGGCCATTCCCTTGTAATGTAACCAAACTATTTAAATACTTCCAAACATTAAAGGTTCACTGGAAAATGTACAAAATGCCTCGTGGCCAATGTAGCCCAGCGAGGACTGAAATGAAAAGACAAATTGGAAAGACAATATGCGTCCCATTTTGCCCTTTTAGCAAGTAAAGTATTTTAAGTATTTTAATGGAGATCAGAGAGGGGATGTTACTCAATGATTATATAGCGTCTATATGCTGCCTTTGCATCCATTATGTATAGGAGGTCAGATTGACACCAATATAATATAGTATATAATTAATACAGATTATCTTCCTTCTAAAGCAATTCAAATGCCTAATCATTTTTTCAATTAGTATTAAGTCCCAATAAAACCACATTTAGCTAACATGTGTCTTGCCCCTTCCTGCTGCATACCGTAACTAGGTGAACATAGACTGCGGCCTATTTAAACATTGTTCAGACAATTTACAGTTCAGTGGCCTACATACGAGTGCGACCTATTTTCGAAGGTGTATGACCAAAATCGGGCGTGGTGTTTTCTCTGTGATGATGCCCCGTACTCTATACTAAAACCTTTCAAAAAGTTTGAGACATGGTCAATATCCCCTTTGTGGCAATCTCCTACTGGCACCAAACAATAATAAACAGGATGCTAATTGGGTAATAAACTCAGATTCCGATTTATTTCCTGTCATCCAGAATAGTGCTTTTCTTCGCATGCTCTTGAATAGTGCAAGTGCTGCGGTGCCATTTAATTGAAACGTTGCACAATGTACACACCTCCTTTTAAGTTTTATGATCAAAGCAGTGTGTCTTCATTGGAACTTAAGTGGGTCGTGTATCCAAACAGATCACTGACACCGGCGCCACCGTACAGCCGCGTGATGACTTCCAGCGCTCCTTGAGACCTTGCCACTCATCACAGTAGTGTCAATACCACTCATTATTAACTAGTGGTAAAAATATATTACTATCTGGTTGCTGTCTTGAGCCCTACACACAGAAATCCTTAGATATAAACAACACAGGAAATTCAAAGGCTTTTCACAGATTCATTGATTTGTTATGCTGCAGCTTTTCAATTCAAAACACTTGAAATAAAGTTAAAATCAAAAGGGTCTTTGTGAGGCTTTTCAGCAGCACTGGGGGCCTTTTGGTATGATATGATGTGCTTTAAGTTGGGCATTTGTTACTGCAGCCTTTACAGGGGTGCGGCCTGTATACAGGTTTGATTTTTTCAAGACTTAGTTCTAGTCCATATTTGGTATTTAGTATATTTCGTATTTCACTAATGCATGGCTGTTCATTTTAAGTAAAGAAAGAGCAAGACCAAAAATGAAACTCTTTGATAAATTCTCTTTACCCATCTTCATATAAAAGACACTTTCCTTTACAATTAATCAACTGACATACCAACTAACAGCTTTAAAGTATGGAGACATTAACGATAAACAGACTAAGACAACCTGAGTGCTAAATAAACACGAGTATCTAAACTCTGTCCCCTGACAACACAACCAGATTCCTGGCTACGACAACAACAGACCACGTTTTCACGCTTCAGAGGAAAGCTTTGATGCTTTCAGTGTGACTGCTTTTAATCAATTGTCACAGGCTTTTTATGAGGTAAAATGCCAGTGTTCCCCATTCTTTGATTAGCCCCAGGAGTGCAGAAACACATTCACCCAGATTGGTGCAATTTCTTGTCTTGTTTCCTTTTTTTGTGAATATTAATATAATTTAGTATCCTTCTCCGTTTTTCATTTTCTACCTTTGTTTGTTGTCATATAATCCATGGAAACATATTGCACTGTGTGTGTGTGTGTGTGTGTGTGTGTGTGTATGTGTATGTGTGTGTGTGTGTGTGTGTGTGTGTGTGTGTGTGTGTGTGTGTGTGTGTGTGTGTGTGTGTGTGTGTGTGTGTGTGTGTGTGTGTGTGTGTGTGTGTGTGTGTGTGTGTGCGTGCACGCGTGTGTGCGTGTGTCTGTGTGTCTGTGTGTGTTAACCTAACTCAACCAAAAAAATATTGGACTCCAGACACTGGGGAAACAGTTTTAACCAAGAAATCAATTTAACGCAAACTTGCATTTAACAATTGCCTCTTGTGCTCGCTCATTGTGAAATGGGACAACACACATGGTTAAGCGATAATAAAGAGATTTTAATGGAACAAATTACTTCAAGTCACTTTGAAGAACTGAATTAACCAGTTCAAAATGACAATGAAATATATATTTATCTAATTCATTTATTTTTGGGCTAGTCTGTCTAGTGTTGATTAACATTGGGGGCCCCTGCCACTAGTCTCTCTAGTGGTGATTAACATTGGGGCCCCCTGCCACTAGTGGTGATTAACATTGGGGGCCCCAGCCACTAGTGGTGATTAACATTGGGGCCCCCTGCCACTAGTGGTGATTAACATTGGGGGCCCCAGCCACTAGTGGTGATTAACATTTGGGGCCCCTGCCACTAGTCTGCCTCATGGTGATAAACATTAGGGGCCCCTGCCATTAGTCTGCCTCATGGTGATAAACATTAGGGGCCCCTGCCACTAGTCTGCCTCATGCTGATTATCATTAGGGGCCCCTGCCACACTACCACACAGCAGCAACTCAGAGGCTGTCCATGCTTTGTCTTTTTAATTCTCCTCACAACATCCATTAATTTCAGTCCAAAAGGGAAAGGAGAAGTCTACTGTCACGCTGGTCTCTAACCATACATTTGACATATCTGGACTGATCCGTCCTCTCATGAATGTTGGATTATATACATAGACTGTGCACATTGATGTAAAAATAGATTGAAGGTAAACAACCCAGCAAGCCTGAAGACGGAGGCTAGTGTATGTTTATAGTCCTCGCACTCCTGGACACCCACCAAGGACCAAGGACGAGTCCCAATATACTGCAGTTTATGATATCATATAACATAACGCTCATTCGAAGCAGGCACTGTATGTCCACCTCTCTCGGGGACAGTATGTGATTGTAGTAACAGTTTCCAGGGGATTTATGTTTTTCCTGATAGGAGCTGACCCCTGGGCTAGCCCATGCGTCATTAGCTTGACGGCGTCCATAGACTGTTTCCATAGGCTGTATAAAAGGCAGTGTACGGTTACGGCTGCACGAGATATTTGATTAAAAAAAGGGGTCGACTTCCCATCTAACTAAGAAACACTACAACACAAGTTGGATGTGGGCCATTAAACTAGATAACTCAAAATGTCTTTCGGATCATTAAAGCTGTTTAAAAACACATTCTTAATTACTTTACAACACGGTTAAATTGGATGATTGAAGCAAAGGGTATATAGCATTTACTTTAAATTCTCTTCACATTTTTTAGTTTAGAGAGTGTTTGAGGTTGTATATGTGCACATATTTCCCCTCGCTGTAGGCTTTGGTTTCATGCATTCACTGCTCTGACTAGGGGTGAGCTGAACCATGCAGCTCATTTCATCTGGGTTCACAGAGCAGATTGGATCTGAAATCCTCAAAGCTCACACCGTTTAACCCTGAGCTTGACAATTAACTAGACAAACTGCCAGCAATGGTATGAATTTGTACAGTTTTGATTCATCTCCTTACGTTGTTAATTAATGTAATAATTTTTTTAAGAAGAGGCATATATAATTGTGGTTCTTCTTCAATCTTTGCAACTGGAAATCTATGTAGTGAAAAAAGCCCTGCTGTGCAAGATACAAACACGTCTGTCAAAAGGGTAAAAAAGAAAATGGTTGAGCTGACATTCATCATTAAATATTTATTGTTAAAACCTGAAACTAAAAATAAACCCACCGCTTTCAGGTGAGTAAGCTTTGAGTCTGAATGAGGAGGATGAGGCCAGGATGAGTCTCATCCTACTTCCTCAAACGCTTGGGGTGCCACTTTACCCCCCCCCCCCCCCCCCGCGCATCCCCTCACCATTTGAATGTACAAGTAAACGGAGGCAGTTACAAAACTGCAAATTCCTGCCCTTTACTTTTTTTTAAACCCACTCTTTTCGCTATAAGCAATCCTTTAGTGACAGCTGCCAGGCTTCGCCTTCACAGTATGACGAGATGAGATAGTAGGGCTGTCTATTCTGGTATCAGCACTATGCCGAGTGCACGCTATTGTACTGCGAGTGCTGGCGTTACTCACCAACATGTCAGCCATTTTTTTTAATCCACCGCTGACGGCTACCACTACACATGCAGGACGTTGGTGATGCTTGCACGTTTTTTGTACACTGCTCCATTTCCAGACGCCGTGTTTAGGTGCAGTCAAAAACATACAACTTCTAATCACACAGTAGAAGTAGATTTGTTTAAAGGCTGTTCCCTGGTTGGTTTCCCTCCTCTACCCCCATGAATCCAGTACTAATGAACTGGGAACGCTGATCCCCCCCCTCCGCCAACATAGTAGAAAATACAAAACACCACGCTGTATAAGAGTCAAGACATTATAGTGCAGATAGGCAGGGGGACATAGAATCCATGCATTATACATGAGGCCTCACAAAAGGCCAGGAAGGATTCATGTGCTTTGATGAAATATGCAGGGGGTATTAACACCAGCGGTTGGTGGATGTGCAGCAGTTAAAGACAATGCTGCGGCAGGTTCTGAAGAGCGGGTTTATACGTTGTAGCTCCGTGGGTACATTGAGACTAATGTCTGCCGGTTTAGAGGGATCTGCTCCTACAGCGGCTCGCACCGTATTCTAGGGCCAATCAAGCGGATCCATTGATTCATTCGGGGGAAAGCGGAGAGGCGGGGGAATCTCACAGCTGAGAGGCGATGCATGAATGGCTCTTTTTGCCGTGGCTTCACGCCCGAGCGGGCGCCACGCTCCATTTAAGATGAATACGTCCTTCATACTTATGTCGCCGGAACCAGACGGAACACATCAGCAAATCTTCCTGTGATTAAAGTTGTCATGTCAGGGGGGGGGGTCAGACCGTCTCACGGCGGCATCCATAGGGTCAGCACACTGCCTCGACTGACACTCTGGGAGAGAGGGGAGCGGAGGTTGGGGTGGGCTGTGGTGTGGGTGTGGGGGGGGGGGGGGGGGGGGGGGGCGAGATGTAGGACTTACAGGATCAAGTGGTTCCATCCCTCACAGTCGGCGTGAGTCATTGTAAGTGGGGTGGGGGTGTCAGATACGGTCACGTGACCCTGTGCTCGTCGCCCCCGGGTGGCGAGGAGCCCGGCTCACTTGGACATGTTCGTAGCCACATGAGGTCAACCGATGCAGGGTTGCTTTACATCGGATTGATACGTAGGGATTCATTTAAAACGCACACTGGTGCTCAGAAGATGCATCATGTGTCTTGGGACATTTGGATTTAGCCATCGCTATATATGAGTCTGGACCTCGGTGTTAATAATGACACGTTGTTGAGAGGTTTTCGGCAAGGTAAGAGAATGGAATACAAAGTAGGGTAGTTATCATCCATGGATCTAGGTTACGTCGACGCAATGCCAAACACTGCTGTCACTGACTCACAGCATGCAGTGTCTCCAAGGCCACAAAAGACATGGTCCAATAGACACTCGCACACAGGGGTTATGCGCGATAAAGAATACCTTGAAATAATCTGTTAGAAAATATTTATCAAGGTGACACAGCTAATGAAGGAATGCATTTGTTTGTTTGTTTAGTTCCTATCGTCCCTCGTCTTTATTCTCAACGCCGGAGCTCAGTGTGCACCCTATTTATTATGCAACTAGCCCCGATACTGATCATGTCTATTAACTAAAGCCCCTCTCCTGATACAGTGTAAGCAGCTGCACAGGAGCTGATTGAACTCAGTGTCTATCTCTTATTAGGACCGTCTGAATGAACACAGCCCCTGTGACACAGGGAGGGGAGAAATAGTGCAGAGTTCACCAGCTGAAGCACACCGGATGACCTGGGGGTTTAGGGGCACCAGACCTCTTAACAAACCACCCAGGCTTGCTTTAAGGAAGTGCACAACAACCCACAGAGTTTTGTGTGCGTTAACCGTGGTTGGTTCTTACTGCAAGACGCATATGGAAACGCATTACATCTTAACATTATAGATGTTCTATATCAGTGACATGTGTTTCATGTCCCCGAATGCCTAATATAAGAGAGGATTGCATTAGCACGTCATAAAAAACGACAGCATTATCCAATGATTATGTACATAATAAAGAGCTAATCATTAAAACTGAACGATAGGGTTTTCTTTGTTTACCGATGTCAGGTGTATCTGTTTGTTTGTGTGTGTGTGTGTGTGTGTGTGTGTGTGTGTGTGTGTGTGTGTGTGTGTGTGTGTGTGTGTGTGTGTGTGTGTGTGTGTGTGTGTGTGTGTGTGTGTGTGTGTGGTGTGTGTGTGTGTGTGTGTGTGTGTGTGTGTGCATGTGTGTTTAATGCTGACCAATCAGTTGAACACACTTATATGAGGTAAGAGGTACTGTAAGAGAGGAATGGTAGACAAACAGAGCCTGGGAACACTGAGGATGATTCCCCTAGACATATCATATGGGTAGAACTCTCAACTCAGCCAGGCTCTGCTGTATCCTCCCAGAAGTAACAGAGGATTTCTGGGTCTGAGAATACCTTGTTTGTAATGCAGGTACAACACTATGTGTGTGGAATAGAGAGAGAGCGAGAGAGAGAGAGAGAGAGAGAGAGAGAGAGAGAGAGAGAGAGAGAGAGAGAGAGAGAGAGAGAGAGAGAGAGAGAGAGAGGGAGAGGGAGAGGGAGAGGGAGGGGGAGAGGGGGAGAGGGGGAGGATGGTGGAGTATTAGGGAAGACAAACAAGGGAAATACAGCATTACAAACAGAATAAAGCTTGCTTGGCAATTGGCAATTGGCAATTTCTCTATCATGACGGTGGAATTAAGACTTCAAAATCATTCAGTGCCTTCTCAGGGTTCTTAAATTGCTTCCGCTGAGTCAAGTCAGCATTGATTTTGGAGTATGCTCTAGATAATTCCAGCAACACAAACAAAACTGATTCCTGTGAATAGAAGCGGAGCCACCTGTTGAACAGGAAGTGTCTCCATACTTGGTGTTTCACTACGGATTTCTACTAGTTGCCAGGCTTTTCCAAAAAGCAGTTCTAGGTAAGAATGTAACAGAAAGTTTAAGCATTCTACTGTGACATTTCACACGATGTAGGTTCACAGTTTATCAACATATCAAGAAAATAATAATAAGACAGAAGACGAAAAAATTATATTATTATAGTATCGAGAGGGTCCGGGGTCCGCATTAGTTTCTCCTGGCTGCTCGGTTGCCGCGGCGACGAATGTAAAACCATAAACGTTAGCCTAGCACTGTATATTTAGATTTACTTATTTTTAATGTTGTCAACAACTACTTGTCTGAAGCCAACAGCGCCAACTACTGTTAACTTTAGTTGACAGTTTATTTTCTCTTGGATTATAAGATCTGTGGATAATACCTAATATTGCTGTCATATAATCAATGATTATATTAAAAACAAACATGATAAATATTCAATAGTCGGAATTAAGTATCAACAAAATAACGCAACATTATGACTGAATTGTGTATCATGATTGCAAACCTAGTTTGGTTTAACTTGAAAAGTATCTAGGCCTACGTTATAATACGTTGCAGTGCACTCTAAAAACACTGGAACTGTCAACTCCGTACTACGCTCCCAGCTGACATACTACAAACCTGAGCAGGCAGGAAGGGCTTCCCGTATTCCCTTCCCTTCTCCGGGCTTCCCAGATTTTTTAAAAATTCATTCAATCTTAATAACTTTTTTGAAATCTTGCAAGAGATGCATTAGCTCCCTCCGCCCTGGAACTGCAGTACATCTATAATCCACTCACATATTCCCGCCATATTAATCCACTTAATCTTAACACCTTCGCTGTACACATGTCACAGCTGCTGGTTCGGCTTTCCCACTCCTAAAAGGAATGGGCATGTGGAGTGAAGCGGCACTGGGTGGATCTGTAGCTTCCTAGATTAGCTTTCGTTCCCGTCATCGCTGCAGAAAGCAAACATCACACCAGCCGCTCTTCCTTAGGAGTTCACTTCTGTCGGCTTACGGTTGGAAGTTTCACCAATTAGCATTTACCGTCGTTCATGAATATAACACAATACTCCTTACCTTGTTTTTACTCTATTGGCTAAGCTTTTATTTTGAATCACGGAAATGTTTACAAATTAAAGTTAAAAAGTCATCAATAAATGGGTGATAGCCGCATTTCATTGTATTATCTGGATGTAAATAGTTATATTTATTTGTTACATTAGTCAAAAACATATAATTTGTATGATTTATAAGGTTCATGTTCTGGTGAAGTATTGGCTACCGACATCGACATCGTAATTACACAATAATGATAGTGTAATTACGTTAAAAGAGAGAAATACCTTCATAGTCCTATAACATACAAACTTTGAAGTCCCTGTTAATTAAACCGAATTAAATCATTTCTCACTCTAGGTTTGATTTCAGCATAAGTTGTGGGACGCTGTGCCTACGTGCAGAAGAGATGATTGTGTATCATCATGCTTCCATGTTGTTATTTTTACCTTGCTACAAATTGGACACCTTTCAAATGTATCCTTTCTTTCATGGTAATTGCTAGTTATTTCAATTTGTAAAGCACGTTACCGAGATGTTAACACGCCATCAGAACCAACACATGAACCCAGGTGTCTGCCTGGGCAGGGCGGTGAACCCGGGTACAGCTGAGATCTGACTCCGGGTAGGTGGAAAATGCAGCTTTACTCAAAAGCGCCGGTTGCATAGTCAAATAAAGTATGCTGTATGTCCTCCACTAACCACCTTTTCTTGAGCCTAAAATGAAGGCAAGGAAATATATAAAGGAGGGTTCATAAGGACTTAGGAAAAGACGGCTGCGATGCAAAGGGGATCTGACTGCATGATGCGATGACGGGGGTTATGGACGGGGGTGGGGTGTTCTGCTGTAGTGACAATACAATGCTCTAAAGATGGACCAAGAAAAGCACATGTTAGATTCTTTGCCTCGTGCATTCCTACCATGTTGATTCATGCAGGCTTTATGAACATGGATAACCTGGTTAAAAAATAGAACTTAATTTTCCCACGGTTGGTAATCAACATGTATATAGGCCACCAGTCGCAAGGTGAAACGAAATGGTTGTCACATGGGTGATGATTGCTCACGCTCAGCCACCTGTTCTCGTAGGAGGTCACATATTCATCGACATGATCCCAATTAGTATGACCGTATGAAAATAATTGTCGGTCATTTCGATCGCTTGTTTTTGTGAATGGTGCATAATTAACACAAGTGACCAACATCAAACTACAGACAATAAGGAAACAGCCAGTTAGCAGTGTTGGTGCAGGGCCTTTACAGGAGGAAATTCAAAAGATTCCATTTACTGGTTGTGGAAGTAAGTTTGGAAGCAGGAAATGATTTATTTTATATTCACGCTTCACTCCGTGCGTAATAATAATACAGGCAGCAGGGTGTTGTCACGGGTTAGCATAGCGGCGTCGCTTTAGCGGTGTGAAAGTGAGCATGTTGAGGGAAGCTGTAATGTGCTATTTGTGGGAGTATCTTGAGCTCTGATTCACCAGCAGTGGCTTGGCTGATAGAAGTGCCAGAGAACCATATGTTGGTTTGTTTGTCCCATTTGTATTTCACTTTTTATTTATATTTCTGTGTCCTTAAAATCAATCATCGTGAAGGTTGGAAATTGTGGAAACAACGGTGAAGTCACAATTGGTTAGAATAACTGGCTGTGTAGTAAGAACAATAATAACACATTTGATTTTGATAGCGGCCGTCATCAGGGCCCAAGGGGCCCTTGTATATGGGACAATACGACGGCTTTCCAAGAGGCATCAGCTAAGAGCGCAGAACAGAGGAATCAAACATAGCTATCCATCAAGCCTTCGTCAACCCGGTGTAGTTCCCGGTGGTCTCTTTACAGGCTGCGAGGGACTGGGCAGGTGCCTGCTACGCGGGCTGCAGGAAGCCATCACAGCCCCATGCATTCATTAGTAAACAACAAAGGGCAGGTCGGGCGGAGTTTAATGTTGAGCGATGCCGTCTGCGGGGGTGAAGATACGCTGATGAACACGGAACGCCAGCACCTGAGGGTTTGATCTCCATGTGCGGCCGCTGTAGCAGGAAGGAGGAGTGACGTGCCAGGCGTCCACTTGGTGAACACATCTAAAGAGACTCATGAGCGCTTTCTTTAGACCGAGCTGGTTAAGCAACGCCATGATCTAGCCACGAGGACTAGACTAGTAGCTGTGTCGATGCTTTGGATCGTCTTTAACTCGGTGCCGTATTGTTATATTGGAAGATAAATGCAACATCGTCTGCAAGGAAAGCCGGTAATCAGTCATTACCTCAGGAAAGCAGGCAGCAGGTTTATTTTCATAATCAACTGGGCTAAATGGAGAGGCAAACAGTGTCTCAAATGACAATAGATAACAAGATATCTATTCTCAGGCGGGTTGAGATGGAGGTGGCGCACCATCACACAGATCTCTGACAGGTTTAGGCGGGAGACGCTGATGTCTCCCGGGGGACAGGGAGGAAAAGAAGACCAGCATCGTCAAAGCCGCCGTAAGAGAAGCTGATCCTCGTTGATGAGGGATCCCAGGGAAGATGTCGTGAACAGGAAGGGGAGAAGGAGAGGTCAGAGGGCTGATCCCTGGGGCTCAGAGGGATTTCACCTCTCGTGACTCTGACAACTCGCCTCCCTGCACATGCATAATGCATCAAAGGAAACAACAAAGTGCTGTGTGTGTTTGTGTGTGTGTGTGTGTGTGTGTGTGTGTGTGTGTGTGTGTGTGTGTGTGTGTGTGTGTGTGTGTGTGTGTGTGTGTGTGTGTGTGTGTGTGTGTGTGTGTGTGTGTGTGTCTGTGTGTGTGTGTGTGTGTGTTGTGTGCAAGCGAGCACCGCCTCTGTGTCTGTCTGCAGCCGTCGCCTCGTTGTGTCACAGCTTTGATTTGGGCTTCTCTTCGGCTGCCAGATATGTGAACGTTGTGTGGGCCACCTGGAGGACTAGTGTTTTGTGTGTGTGTGTGTGTGTGTGTGTGTGTGTGTGTGTGTGTGTGTGTGTGTGTGTGTGTGTGTGTGTGTGTGTGTGTGTGTGTGTGTGTGTGTGTGTGTGTGTGTGTGTGTGTGTGTGTGTGTGTTTGAGAGTAAGAAATAGAGAAAGCAGATACATAGAGGATACAGAGAAAGAGAGAAAGAATGAAATAGAGTGAGAGACAGTGAGTACATTTGACAAATTATATCCTTTGTCGTAATTAGAGTCAGCTAACTGCCGGATACGATATACAATAAAACATTTGAATACAAATGGCTAGTTGGATCATTTGAATACGAAGTTGAGGATAACAGAGGTACATTACTGGCTGACGGGCAGCATTGTCTTGATGTGAAACATAATCTTGTTCTTCTGTGGCCCAACCAGAGGCAAGTTGTCACCCCGGCTCTGCCTGTTCTCTGCCTTCACCTGTGCTCGGATAACCAAAGCATTACGGCGGTAATTGAAACCTTTCCCGATGATTAACACGTTCGCAAAGCGCCACGCAGAACCTCGCCTGTGATTAATACACAGCTGTCATAACTAATTACATTAATGTTGAGGAATGATTACACGTGTCGTGCTCCCTCTTCCTCCTCCTCATCCTCCTCCTCCTCCACTCCATCACACCCGCTGCCCTTGATTAATGCATCACCGCCGAGACGCGAGCCCCTCGCCTTGCACAAACCCGACACTGAGGTGGAAGTAATCCCGCTCAGAAGTGGAAGCCCTGTGTGGGGTCTATACATAGACAACACAAGCATATGTGCTTTTATAGCTATATATTTTCAAGTATCACGATAATAAGAGGGCAAATGTGTTTGGTTATTAACGAAGCCGGCGTGGTCCCCTTATCAGTGAGGTCAAGGCTATAGTGGATCAAGGGCTGAATGTGAACCCCACCTTGATGCTGTGCAGAGGGGGTGGGGCGCTTTTGATTGAGCGCTACGGCAGAAAGCATGTTTTTGGTAGTTAACATGTAGGGCCCATCTCTTAATATATTCAATATTGTGAACAACGGATTGAATGGAGAATCAGAGCACTCAACGGACTAAAATTTGTTCGATTTGACCCTTCGACGCGTTTTTTGTGTGGCACTCGTATTTCGGATTGATTGTTGAGCTTGTACTCTTGTTCATGTTACTGTTGCCTTTGTATGGGGCAAGACAATGTGAATAATCATCCTTGAAAGACTTCGCCTCCTTCTTTCAAAAACAAGCAGGGACTCCTGCCAACATTTTATACAGCAGACAAAAGCCTAGTCGAGCAAATAAGATTTCACAACATATAGGCGAAGGCTACCACACACACAAAACCGTGAGGCAAACCCAGGGCAATCATCAGGTTTATTGCAAGGATAATGATCTCATGTTGCACAAGGTAACAATCTTTTATAATTGCCGGGGAATAAATTAATGCTCAAACGTTTTGTCTCTCTGCCCCCTCTCAGATCACGAGCGAATCGGAAGGGACTCCTCCTACGAGCAGGAGGGCAAGGTGCAGTTTGTGATCGACGCCGTGTACGCCATGGCCCACGCCCTGCACAACATGCACCGCAGCCTGTGCCCCGGCAACGTGGGCCTGTGCCCCAAGATGGAGACCATCAACGGCACGCTGCTGCTCAAGTACATCCGCGATGTCAACTTCACAGGTGAGCCTTCCCTCTGGCCCATTGTTGCCTGGAATAGCTGACCAATAGGAAGACACTAGCAAAGTCTTTTAGCAGTTGACTACTTTTTCAGTTGACTACTTGACTACTTTTACTTCTATTGTACCAAAACCAGCAGATATAGGACATATGAAGGAGTCGAAAATAACAGGCAAATGTCATTATTTTATGCTATAAATAAATGTAAAAAATAATGCAGTATATTATTTTAGAAATATGTAGCATAAGAAAATATATTTGCCTATCCCAATTGCAGGATTATTACATTTGCTTGCGGCACCAAGTAAATGTAATGTAATGTAATCCATTGATCCAGGCCAAAGGCCATAGACAGATGACATGTCTCGCTGTGGTCTGGTCCACGATAATGTTTTTAATCACACACAAGCGGGGAAACATCACCGGAGGTTCAAGCAAACTCTCAAAAAATGCATAGTGGAGCATGGATAATTTCGTGACTCAGTTCAAACCTTCAGGGTTAATTATACATTCATGAACACTGTCAGGCGGTCAAGACTTTGATCCATAGGATCAAATTTAGACGAAAACGTTTTAATCTCTTTTGTCTGATTGAATTCACAGAATGTTAATCTTGAGCTGGTTAATGGTATTTTTTCTTTAATGTCGTAAGAGTTAAATAAGACATAATTTGACTAGTGTCAGAGAAAGAAAGGACACATAAATATGCCCTCAACCTTCACCAACAACACATTTTAGCAGCATATTATAAAATACATAATTCAATATTAACCCAGTGTGTAACCACGTAGATTAATTCTCTAAGAAAAAGTCTGTATGGAATTGATAAAACCTATACAAACCTGTACACTTAATGTATTCATTTATTTATAACGTGAGTGAATGGGCGACTCAGAAAAGTAAAGCACTGTAGCTAAAACAAAGGCCGCTCGAAATCAATGCTACAAACACATTACCGCTAAAAGCGTATTCGCTTTAGACACTTTCTGCACGGATGAATTGAAAACGTAAAAGCTTTTTCAAAAACAACGGGAAGAGTTCATTTCATCCAACGTAATGCTGGGAACTTTCTTCAGGCTGACCTGCTGACTAAAGGAAACAGGAAACCTGGCCCGGCTTACAATATTGTTGATGACTGCTGATATTGATGCATGCTAGATGCTTTTTTTCTATGTTATCTCTGCTTTGCATGGAAACACACTTTCCCTGTTTCTTTTGAGGCATCGCATGTAGTCTCAGGGACGATGTGCCTTTTCAGCATCGCCTTTGTGAATGTTTTTCCTAACAACACAAACAGGATCCTTTGAGTCCTGCATGGACCTTCACCGCGCCTGGCGGTGGGGTTTTAAGACCATGTTTCACTGTAAAAATGGACTCAAGAAAGTAATTTACCACATTTAATTCCAAGAGGTCTGGTCATAAATTAGAAAGGGAGCTATTTAGTCAAACTAACACATGGTTTCTCGGTGATATGAAATGTACTAGAACATCAATTAGGCACAGTGTAATGTTTATTCCTGGAGGTGATTCTTGCAAAGAAAGGTAAAAAGTTCTTTACTCAAGGAATGCAAGGAGATAGAGATGTAGTTGGCAGAATCGTTTACAGATTACAGAACCATCAACCATCACCATCAAATTCTTCTGACACAAGATATCAGGGCAGGGAAGCAAACCTCCTAACAAGCAGAAAGGCAATACAGGCAATCCAATCCATCTTAAACCTGCAACAGGACACTTTATAAGCAAAGTGAGTGAAGAAGCCTTGGAACGAGAAACAACCCCTTTAACTCTGATCTATTGGCTCTCCCCACCCAGATTAACCATGATGTAAGGCCTGTGAGAACATTTAATCGGGGCACTGCCTTTTGTACTCACTTTTATGTTAACTTCTTATCTGTTTTCTGCACATTTTTTAGGCTGGTATAGTGTAATGTATTTTTAAGAGGTTGTGTTAACTTTAACACCTACAGCGTTTTGAATTCTGCTTAGTAACCACAAAATCGTATCCCAACGTTATCAGAGCAGGGAAGAGAATCCAATTTTATTAAGCTTTCATTTATCAAGACTTTGGATCATAATACAATTTCAGCAAAAAAAACTCTCAGCTCCATGTTTGTTCACGTTGGTACGTTGCAAAAATAAACACACTTTTCATCCATTTTAGATTTCTGATATGTAAAAGGAAGTGAAGTGGATAAACACAGAAAGAACATGATTTAAGGCCGTTGTTCAAAATGAGCCCCTAAAGACTCCATGAAATGTCATCTTCCACACACACACATGCACGCACAGGCGTTTTAACAAGCTATGCAGGCACAAGATGCGTGTCAAAAAAAACCCAAAAACAACGTGAAAGGGCGTGCGGATCTGACGGCGGTAATCGGAATGAGCACTGTCGTTTGTTAGCGCGGAGAGAGAGAGAGAGAGAGAGAGAGAGAGAGAGAGAGAGAGAGAGAGAGAGAGAGAGAGAGAGAGAGAGAGAGAGAGAGAGAGGAGAGAGAGAGAGAGAGAGAGAGAGAGAGAGAGAGAGAGAGAGGGAGGGAGGGAGGAGGGAGGGAGGGAGGGAGAGAGGGAGAGAGAGGGAGAGGGGGAGGGAGGGAGAGAGAGGGGGGAGAGAGGGGGGGGAGAGGGAGGACGTTGCGGGTTAGCGTCAAGACGGGCGCGACAGGCCAATGGGCTCACTGAAGGAGTGGGAAACGATGTGCGGACGTGAACCGACAGCGGCTCAGGCCCTCCGCAGAGGCAGAGCAGAGCAGCGGCATGTCAGCATCCATTTCGCTGCCATCATTAGGAGCGGAACCGCATTGGCCTGAAGCACCCCTCGCAGTCTCATTTCATTTCTGATGCGGGTGGTGCATACATCAGCATTTGTTTAGCTGTGCAGTCGTTGAACGCTGAGGCTGTTTGTACCGTAGGATAAGTAAACAGGTAAAGTGGAACATCGTCGTTGTCTCATGAAGTTCATCGCAAATAACACGGCAATAGTTTAAGCAAATTATAAATAATTAAAAAATGGGGGGGGGGGAAATGCTTTTACCCAAATGGACATTGGTGGTTTGGGTCGTTTCCCTTGATGTGCACTTTGTGTTGCTGCTTTGCACAAATAATAATGCTTTATAAATAAAGGTGGGTTTGATGTGACGCAGGTTGCCAAGGGGCAGGTTGGGTTAGTTTGGGGCATGCTACTTATCGATGTTTAGAGGAATACCTTTGGCCTTTGTGTACATTTCCTTCTGTCCTCAGGTATTGCTGGCACACCGGTAGTGTTCAACGTGAACGGAGATGCTCCAGGTCGCTATGAGATCTACCAGTACCAGATTACCAACAGCACCATGGAGTACAAGATCATCGGCTACTGGACCGATCACCTCCACTTAGACGTACGGTTGTCCTTCAATGTTAAATACCATGGTTTTCCTTCTGAATAATGTAACAGATAGAATATTACACATGGATGTCTGCCAATCGGAAATCCTCCATTGAGATCAGAGGCTCCACTGTGTCCAATATGAGCTCTTGCTGTACTTAAGAAAACCATTGCATTAGTGCATTACATGTTTCAATGTAACATAGGCCGACAGTGATTTCAATGTCAAACGTGCAATAGCAGTTAAAAACACATGTCCTATGTTGTTAGAGGATCTGGAGTGTTCAATATAGCTCGGCTACAGTTTGTAAACACCTTGGTAATTGCATAAGAAGAAATGCAAGTTGCAACCGTTTTGCCATCACCAGAGGGCTCTGAGGGGAAGTATAAATGACACCATATGGACATATCATTTCAAAACCAAAACAATCACATGAACACCCATATTTTATTGTGCATGATTTAATTTCCCAAATGCTTTTTCAGTGTATTAAGCCTCACAAGCCTGGCATAACACGACACTGTCACAACAAGCACAGGCCTGTTGAACAAGCATTATCCCATCCTGAGATATCAGTACACCACAAACGCTTTCAATTTCCTGCCTTCAATTTAGGGACGACGCGCCTTTTGATTAGCTAATTAAAAAAGGGTGATGTTTCTGTCAAGATAAAGCACTGTAGACATAAGGCTTTATAAAACAATTATGTCTTTGTTGAAAAGGATCAGGCGTGTGCCTCTAGTGGTGAACACCACTGTGACTGCCTTCTCATCGCCTTCTCTTCACAGTTTAAAATACCCAAGGAGACTAAAATAAACAGAAATTGAATGGTGTGTCCATGGAGATATGTACTTTTGTTTCGGTTCACGTTAATAGTTTGCAGATATTGTCTGCTCGATATCGCTATCATGAAGCCAGATGATGAGCAAGGATTATATGCATATTTTCAAAAGTAGGTTACGCTTTTGCAAAAAACGTCAGCAAAGACAGAATATAACAAACAAGGTGTTCTCTCGGGCTGTCTGAAATGGTGCGAGCGTGACCAACTCTGACATCCTCCCCTCAGACCGACGAGATGCAGTGGCCCGGCGCCTCCCAGGACGTCCCCTCCTCCATCTGCAGCCAGCCCTGCCAGGCGGGGCAGCGCAAGAAGACGGTGAAGGGCATCCCGTGCTGCTGGCACTGCGAGAACTGCGACGGCTACCAGTACCAGGCCGACACGTACAGCTGCAAGATGTGCCGCTTCGACCTGAGGCCCAACCCCAACCACACGGGCTGCGACCCCATCCCCATCGTCAAGCTGGAGTGGAGTTCTCCCTGGGCCGTGTTCCCCGTGCTCATCGCCGTGCTGGGCATCATGGCCACCATGTTCGTGGTGCTCACCTTCATCCGCTACAACGACACGCCCATCGTGAAGGCCTCCGGGCGGGAGCTCAGCTACGTGCTGCTGACGGGCATCTTCCTGTGCTACGCCACCACCTTCCTGATGATCTCCACGCCCGACGTGGGCATATGCTCGCTGCGAAGGATATTCTTGGGCCTGGGCATGAGCATCAGCTACGCAGCACTGCTCACCAAGACCAACCGCATCTACCGCATCTTCGAGCAGGGCAAGATGTCGGTGAGCGCCCCGCGCTTCATCTCGCCCGCCTCCCAGCTGGTCATCACCTTCACCCTGATCTCGGTGCAGCTCCTGGGGGTGTGCATCTGGTTCGGCGTGGACCCCTCCCAGGCCGTCATCGACTACGAGGACCAGCGCACCTCCAACCCGCTGATGGCCCGGGGGGTGTTGAAGTGCGACATCTCGGACCTGTCCCTCATCTGTCTGCTGGGGTACAGTATGCTGCTCATGGTCACCTGCACCGTCTACGCCATCAAGACCCGAGGCGTGCCGGAGACGTTCAACGAGGCCAAGCCCATCGGCTTCACCATGTACACCACCTGCATCGTGTGGCTGGCCTTCATCCCCATCTTCTTCGGGACCTCTCAGTCAGCAGAAAAGGTAAACGATGGGTCGAATCATGACGTGATGATGGCACGTGTTTCTCCAATTGTATATATGGGAGCTTTTTGGCAGTGCAATGACAGAGCAAAGGGAGGTGTTACCCTCCTACAAGTTCATTTTTGTTCGCTTGAAACAGTTTTTCTGGTTTGAAAAATCATAATTTCTTTGCGTTTTTGTATGGTGTCACCATAAATCATAAGATTAATAACTGAGGGAATTGCAATGATTAAGAGCAGTCGCGTGTGCCTAAGTCGCGTGCCCCAAAGTTACTTAAATTGTCTGCGTACTTGTTTGATTGTGTGTATATGTGTGTGTGTGTGAGAGCGTGTGTGTTTGCTTTATGTAGGGGAACACCAAAAAAAGTAAATCCCCCAAAATCCCTGCAGATGGATAGAAATGATGCTTGCTTGTGGAGGAAGACAATTAGGAGGAAATGGCAGAATTAAGCAATAGAGCCTATGGAAGGTTAACACACCGTACAAAAATACCTCCCAAAAGGGTGCGTTCTACTAATTTAATAGCTATTGAGTAATTCTTGCATTGAAGAACCCAAAAACATTGCAATATTAAAACCCAAATGCCTCAAAGGTCTGCTACTTATACTTTTGTCAGGCCATATTTTTGCACAGCCTTCCATATATGACTTCCATAAGAGCTAGGGTCTTCTGTTAGTGAGCTAACAAATAAAGAGTTGTACGATAACCCTCTAAAAAGCAGCCGTTAGCATGTTTCCAACACCACGCGGCGGCCCTGAAAGGCTGCAAAGCGGGTTTCCTCCACAGCGCAGCTTCACTTTGAGACCATGTTTTGACCATAGAGTCTCCATATTCCATGTCTCATATTTCACTCATTTTTTACTTTGTATCATCTAGAGGCAATTCAATGAGCTAAGATGGTACTTTATTTGATCCCGGACAGGAAATGCAGTTGAACATACAGGAGAGTAGTAGAATATAAAAGGTTGAAAATGATGAAGAATATACTGGGAGGTCAGCGGAGGTGGTGGTGATGGTGGTGGGGGTTGGGGGGGGGGGGGGGGGTGGAATAGCAAACAGGTTGAGCAAAAGGGTGCTCCTGCCTGTGTGTGTCCAGTCATCCTTCTCACCCCCCCCCCCACCCTCCACACACACACAACATGCTTGGTGGGCGCCTGCTGGAGCTTGCCCTCTATCCTCTCCTAGCTGGCTTCTGCGGCCCTCTGGACTCTCTCCAGCTCCTTCTGGGCTGACTTGACCTCCTCTCCATCTCCCGCCATGCATGGAAGCCCTCTTTTTCCTGTTATGGAGGGCTTTAACATCCTGACTGACCCAGGGCTTGTTGTTGGCTTGTAAGGAACCTTGCCACTTTTCACCTTAACGTCTTGGTAGGACATGAGAGTTGTGAATAGTTAGAGAGTAGCAAGGTTTTAAAACTAAACAACCCAAAAAGTCCCCTGCCTCTCTGCTCCCTCCCCAACTAGGTTTCTCAGTCATTAGGAAGAGATTTATTTTCCGCACATGGGATCGAAGGCAATATTATCCAGACCAATCAGATGCCCTTATTTGTCAGAAATTAGCAGTCTAAAATAAGTCTTTAATCGAAACTGCCTGATACGGAGGCAGGCCAGTAAACTCAGAGTAAATATTCTCACAGAGAGTTTCCCTCACTAAGAGCTGACGGATAGCTTGGCCATTTCTAGCAAATTACCCCCAAATGATAGCTCTTAAATCTCCCCTACAGACTTTAACAAGGAAAACCATACATCAGAGACACATTTCCATTTCACGATGGGAACGTAAACTTTTTCCGGACTGCTGCAGATATATCTGGGAATATGTTTAATGGTTATCCCGTGCCCTCGCCTCAGCCCACTGCAATGCAACAAGAACAGTGTTGAGATGCGGGAGGTTACATTCAGATAGAAGAAGGAGGTGGAGGAATATGAACGTCAACCATCTGATTAGTAAGAGCTGAATACATGCCACAGGGTGATGAAGGTTATTTTAGCAGGGTTTTTGCTTGTTTAGGGTCACCCGTCTACTAAATCAACAACGTGTGATAAATCTCTGCAGCGGGTAAGCAAACTAAGGCCCACTGCAATGGCAAGTCAATGAGGAAGCATAAATCCCTTCTGGTGATAGTCGTAAAACCATGACATTGTTTTGAACTGTGTTTCTAAATGTTCCATCAGGTTCCTATGAATGATGCATTACTGTCACTGATAAACACGACGACATAACTACATATTTTTGACAACAATGCATTTTGTCAAAATAAGTACGTGACTACGGTATGTAGCTGATTTCGGCGATCATTTGAGATATTCATGGAAGCTTTATGATGATGAGTTAATAAAAGTTAAAATACATAACAATTGAACTAGCTTGTAGCTTCAATTACCTGGACATATCTGTAGTCCCTGTTGATCTTTATTGATTGCAATAATTGTATCAAAGAAATCCCATCCTATAACTGATACGTCCTACCAATAAAAGATGCTGTCCAGCCCTTAACTCACTCATTGGTTAACAGATCGTCCTACTGGGGGGGGCAAGTCTTATCTTACCATAAACACTCCCAAACCCCTCTCACGACTCACGCCAGCCAAAGAGAGTCACTTTGCCTAACACAATCGCAGAACCACTTAGCGTTGACAGAAGTCATTTCGTTTTTTTGGAATTCTGAAAGTCCCCTGCCTACTAACGAGAAGGGGCTCAATCTTACAATTTACAGCAAATACAAAGAAGGATTACGGGGGGAAAACGTTCAACGTCTTTGTTTTTTTTGCGTCTGAACCACCCACACCAATTTCATCTGAAAAAACTGAGAACGGCAGGGGTTTGGTGCAGTCATGCAGCAGTGATGCCACCGCCCTATCGCTTCAGGGCCTTCCGGGCAAACCCATGTCTCGCTCAAAGGCCGGTCTGATGCACCAGGCATCAACATCAGGTTTTGATGCCCGATACCTTTGATGCCTTTGACAAAGTGTAGCATACCCTGCTCCAAAGGAGCGTCATAACCAAATGCCTGCGGGGATGTGGGGTAGTAAATCCACGGTCCGGTTCTAGGTCTGTTACTGAAGCAAGAGCAGCAACCGTAAAGCGTGTTCCTTGAACAAGGCCGACGCTTGGGGCACGCGGTCCAGGAACCTCCTGCATCACACTGCACTGCAGATGGAAGACGAGGGAAGGGTGGCAATATTGTTCCTAACATATATATATATATATATTATATATATATATATATATATATATATAATATATATTATATCTATATATATATATATATATATATATATATCTTTTTTTTTTAAAAGCAGAGAGCTGCTGCTGCTGCTGCTGCCTGTGCTAGTGGAATGGATCGGGGAGTGCTCCGTAACTCTTAGTTATCTCGCACACCTCTGCTCCCTTAGCTGTCGGGGTGCCGGGAGCTGCCTCGGCTGAATTCTGCCTCACAGGTGTGCGGATGCTCGCATGTATGCAAAGCGGCAGGCGGAGGGATGGCTGCCTCCCGCAACCCCAGGCCTTTTTGTCTCACGTCTGTCCTCAAATTTCTCTCTATGAAACTATATTGCATTATATGTGCATCGATTTGCCCTTTCATTGATTCTCTTTTGACAGATTACACATGCGAAGGTTTAGATCCTAGTCACGCTGGGTTAAACACGGGTAGCCAAGATAGCCAGGATTAATTTGGTATTAGGTTGTGTAGAAATCTGTCCCCTTTCCCTGGAAAACAGCAAGATTAATGATAGCATGAGCAGATCCAAATAACATATGTCATGCTTCAAAACATTATTTATAGTTGCTCGTGGCTCGTGAGTCCTGTGGGGTTATTCCCATGCCAAACAAATCATTTATGATTTCTGCAAATATACTGTCAGTCCCAACCTAAGGCAAGTCTATTAGTGAGACGGCTGTCACATGTTTTTTACGATTGATTTTACACCCCCTTTGTTTAAACCAGGAGGAACTGGTTGCTCCTTCCGAAAGGGAAAGGCAGGACTTTATATAACTCCTTACTCCATTTCACGTTGTTGTTCAGCACACCCGTATTTGTTTTGTTTTATGTGTACTTGAATGTGTTTGACTTTACCTGATCTGCTTATTATTAGGCCAGTGGTTCTCAAACTATCACTATTCCAAGATCTCTTATCAGCCAAGTACCACTTTCACCAGCACAAACATTTTTGGGGAGAGAATTCAATGAAAATGTATCTTGTACGTACGTGCATGTTTTTTGGGGTACACATGAACAATAAACAACACTTTCAGTTTAGTGAAAAACATGAGATTGTGCTTTTATGGCAACTTTAGATTTAATCATTTTGACAACTGCTAATAAAACCAATACAATGTAAAATAAATAAATAAACATGTTGGGAAACGGCGCTCTGAACTGTGCCTGTTTGTCTCCCCCCCCCCCCCCCCCACCACCACCTCCCAGATGTACATCCAGACCACCACCCTCACCATCTCGGTCAGCCTGAGCGCCTCCGTCTCTCTGGGCATGCTGTACATGCCCAAGGTCTACGTGGTCCTCCTCCACCCTGAACAGAACATTCCCAAGCACAAGCGCAGCCTAAAGGCCGTGGTGACCGCCGCCACCATGTCCAACAAGTTCAACCCCAAGGGCGGCCTGCGGCCCAACGGGGAGGCCAGGTCTGAGCTGTGCGAGAGCCTGGAGACGCAGGGTGAGTATCAGGGAGGCGGCGGAGGAGAATCGGATGGTTTCAGTGAATTGTGAACAGGCGTGTAAACATGTCCCGACGATGACGAATGATTCCAGAACGTTTATCTGCTTCGAGTAGCGACCGGAAAAAAGGATGAATATATCATACGAAAGGAAGTTATCTATTTAATCTTTTAGTAAATGGTTGAAAATTAGCAGACGATGCGTTTCGATATACTTTTGACCCCCGACTGAAGTAATGCCATGCCTAAAGGTCGTTATCTCCACCCTACTGAATGGATGTGGGAAAAAGGCAGGGTAGGACCAGCCAATTGCAGACAGAGTAGCTAATCTGCCGGGGATAGTACCGCAGTTTCATAATCACGCAGCTTTATACACTTTTCAGTCACACTGGCGGTGTTTGCGAAATACGATCACCATGGTAACGGGCATGTCTCCCAAGCCGCTGCAAGCCCTGGCGGGTACGCTAAAACCCGGAGCGGGCGCGCCGCGTGCAGACGTTCCGCCTCGGCCCAACGTTACATTGTGTTAAACAGCGTAGGAACGAGGAGAGAGAGTGGCAGGACGTGCATGCACTCATGATGACTCCCTGCTGCTGGGGACCAGCAGATCCCCTCTGTGTGACCACTAACGGCTGCTCTCTGTGCTTGTGTGTCAGACTGTGTTGAGGGAGGGGAACCCTGTGAGGGACTGTAAAGAACCAGGTAAACTGGTGGACCACCAGCTTGCCTCTCTTCCTTTCCTCTAAAACCACATTGCTCTTCATTTATGCTATGTTTCACTGTGGGGGGGGGGGGGGGACACTCCTCCAGGCCTGCCCAAGAGATGCACAGTGCACCATTTTTGTAGCCTCTGGCTAAGACACGGCACCCCCTCAATATTTGACATCCTAAACCACCCTCCCTCTCCTTCCCCACCCCTCCTCTCTCTCCCCGCTCCTTTTACAAATACATTTTGACCAATGGGAAATTAACTTGGGAGGGGGAGGGGGGGGGGTATGTTGTTGTGCAAGGCCTCAAACAACCAATCAGCATGGCAGCCGCTGTTAACGTGCAGGCGATCACCGCACTTTGCCTGACTGCAGCAGACAAGTGATGGTTGCATGTCCCCTACGATTTGTGCCCCACTGACAAAAGGGGGGATTTGCGGTAATGGCACGTACAACAACAATAAGAGGGAGCAGGGAAAGACAGATGGGTCTGCCAGATCCAATTCTTCCTCGACCATCTATTTTTTATTTTGGCCTGGCAGCGCATAAATATTCAAATAAGGTCCATTTATCAAGGCTGCCACACGGCGGGCAGCTCTGGGTGAAGTGCAGAGGAAAACGTGTAACCCATGCGCATGTTTCTAACCTGGCACCCACACCGAGAGAAACTTAATGACTTTAAACAGCCTCACACATCTCTTTTCTTTAAGCCCCCCCCCCCTTCCTCCCTCTGTCTTTTAACTGTCTTCTGATTACCATCGTCCCCTCTTTGGCTTAACCAATCAAATCTGCCTTGGGCAGATTGGCCGGGTGATTACCTCCAAGCATGCACACACAGGATGATTTCATATTGGAGCAGTGATACGGCTGCATGCACACTCACATGGGCAGGCATGTGCACATCAAACTTATTGTGCACTGTGTTGTCTTCCTGCAACAAGTGGTTGTGAAAAACAGTCAAAGACATATTTGGTGTCTTGGAAACTCCCTGTTCAGTTTTGCCATTATCATTTACTTTTTTTTAACAGGGAATTTGATCAATAAAATAAAACACGATTGTATTAAACACAGCTATGATGTTAACACAAATGTTTTGCTAACATTTGTGTTTTTCTTGCTGAGGTGATTTGAATAGAACCAGGAAGGCACTGATATCCTGCATGCTCTGCCTGGTGCCCACATGATGTCAGCTCTTTGCATGTGATGCGAGACCTGCATCTGAAAGAAATCTAGTGCATTTTACAAAACAATACCACTCGGATGCCTAACAATATGTCATAGGTATGACAACAGAGTGAAGTCCCGACACAAAAACAATGCTCTCATATTATATGTCCAGATGGACCACATCAAATGTAGATGTCGGCGATGATTACTATGCAACACATCATAATCCTGAAACTGATTGATCAGCTTCATTGCTGTTCAAGGGCAGATCTTAAATTACGTCGTATTAAATCTTGTATTTAGTCAGATTTTTCTTTCAACATTTATCCGAGAGAATCGATCAGCAATAGGATTTGGCTCACAATTTAAAGATAATACTGGCTGCCACCAAGTTCTCTCAGGTGTCTAGACATCCTGGTTTGACTCTACAGTAGACACCATTTAAACGTTTATCTATAGAGATATGACTGTACATCGACACATAGTCCAGACTACATAGCGGTTGACAAAGTCGCGATGAACTGTGTAAGTGCGACATTGAATGTCCCCCTTCTTCTTCTCTCTTTGTCTCCGTCTTGGTCGGGCTGTCCCCGTCTTCAGCATTGGCCTCCAAGCAGACATACATAAGCTACAGTAATCACGCCATCTAACCGACCAGAGAGCTGCACAAGGGAGCCACGAGCGAGAAG
Organism: Melanogrammus aeglefinus; assembly: GCA_900291075.1. NCBI lineage: Eukaryota > Metazoa > Chordata > Actinopteri > Gadiformes > Gadidae > Melanogrammus > Melanogrammus aeglefinus. The sequence continues at coordinate 111,918 of OLKM01001597.1, forward strand.
CCTGCCTTAGGAGCGAGCACCTGACACTGGAGAGAACGCTAAAAATACCAGAGGAACTCTGAGCTCCAAGGGAGAGAAGGGACCGAGGGGTAATGGGGACGGGGAAATGTCACTCCTTGTGCAGAGGAAGAAGAAGAGGAGGAAGATGAAGAAGATGTCATGTCTTGTTGTTTTTGAATAGCAATTAAGGCTTGCAAAGAAATGGTATTTTTTGGGGGTTTTGGGATTTCGTTGTCAGGTGGCAGATTGGTTGAATTGTAGAGAGAATCCCATCAAAGTATTTTTCCTTGTTTCCACTCTTTTCTGTGATGTAATACGAGTGTAGCGCAGTAACATTACTTTCTGACGCGGGCCAGGTGAGCGAACCGTTCAGGGCCTGCGGTATATTTGTTATTTTTAAAGTGTGGAGAATATGACCACGATTGCTTTTTTTAAAGGTCTGAGTCTCATTTGAACCTGTGCGTAGTTCCTTCTTTGCTCTTAATGCGAGAGTTTCTTTTTGCTCAAACGCAAGCGACATCGCCGACAAAACAGTTGTGCGTGGCCTTGTGTCAGAGATGCCGGTGTAAGGCCACACTAACGGCGGTACACTCCAGTGTCCACTCGCTTTACTGTAATCAGTCACAACGAAAAAAGAAGCACCGTGTCGGAAAACTCTGGAAACGAAGTGCCGAGGGCCGGCCCGTTTCCTAGTTATCGTTCTGCAACGGTACTAAAGATGATGGCTTCCGACGTGCCGCTGGCCAGATAAACCCTGTGTATAGTCCCCAAGCATGCCTGTGGGAGCCTCACGTCTTCTGTGCTGTGTTGTCAACGTCTATGGAATGCAACATGTGTCATGGTCATTCACGGTGGCGTCTCCATAAGACTAGTGTTGAACTTACACACATACACAGACACACACATACACAGACAGACACACAGACGCACACACAAACACAGACGCACACACAAACACTGACTCAGACAGACACATACAACACACACACACACACACACACACACACACACACACACACACACACACACACACACACACACACACACACACACACACCACACACAACACACACACACACACACACACACACACTCAGACACTTTGAGATTCTACCATGCACACTCTCTGGTTTATTGGCCCTTATCTATCATGCAATCGTTTTATTTGCCACAAATGTAAAATATGACGATTATTTAAAGCATGTCTAAAGAGGATGTGATATTTTCAGCAAATAAATTGGGAGTTACAAAAAAAACGGCGGGGAAATCAATTATTTATATAAATATATGTAAATAATAATATTTTGGAGGCAAAACAAAATGTACTCCCCCTAGACTAGCTCTTACCATATCCAGAAACAAACCTGTTGGATATGCTGGTGATCTGAAAACGCTAACAAAATAACCAAGGAGAAAAATAACCAGAGAGTAAGTGGTGTGTCACCCTGATCTCTACCAACATGCAGAAAATAATGCCCCCTACTGCCAACAGACGCTTTATTTCATCCTGAATCATGACGTTGTCGGTTCAAGTGGTATTTCCACTTGAGTTTGGTCCAACGTGAAGGTTTGTGTGGTTGCGTGATAAATAAGGGCCCATGTCTCCATTTTGTGCCTCATTCCATACATGATTATCTTTGTTTCAGAGATTTCCCTGGAAACTTCCTTGTGACGTTCTGTGTTAAGTAAGCACAATGGAGGAAGGACGATTTGCACAACAACCATATGGAGTTTGTCTCATCGAGTCTTTGTTACCCTCAGCAATGCAAAAATCTGTATGTTGCATGTGAAAGACTCATAACAAAGTCAGGGGAATATTTTGATGAAAACTATGGAAAGCTCAAGGGGGGGATTAACAGCAATGGGGATATATAAATATATAGCCAATCATTTGGTTTACGTTACAAATCTCTCCACTTCAACAAATGTCAGAGGTTTTGCCGCAAATGGTTTTTTTTTTTATTTCATGGTTTGGATTTGGAGTATTTTGTGAGATTGTTTGTGTTTGTGAATATGAAGATTTCCTGCTCTTTGCCACCATCTTTGTTCATTTACCCCAACACTCTGTGTTGCAAAAAATAGAGTATGTAAGTTCTGACCAAATTTAAAGTTAATGTATGTTATTACAATGGATTGATCATGTCTTATTTATGTACTGACTTGTTTAACAAAAAAGGTAAAGCTAAAAAAATATAAAAAGAGATGACAGTGCCTGGATATTAATGAATTATCTATAGAAATTATAAAGATGTGTAGAGCATGTTCATTTTTATACAAAATATTTCTAATAAAAGTGTTTTCCTAAGAAACAGTGTCTGCATATTATTACCATAATCTTATTTTAATAAAGGAATGTATGTCATTGAAGATTAAATAATAACAAAAATAGTAAAACATCACACAGTAATCGTTTCTTTCCCAGCATTTCAAAAGCGTTGCCTGGAATAACAATTGCACAGAGCTGAACTGAACAATGGGCAGCAAAGGATAACTAATTGTATTAATAAAGAAATATCCCCAATGCCCAACAGGACATGCTATGTGTGGCATAGGGGTTCACGAGGAATAATGAGTCCAATACAACACAAAGTACTCCGGCTTAACTTCTGTTCTGTGCACAATCAATATGGTCAGCAAAACAATACCTATAGGCATTGCAGAAATTGAGAAGATACCCCCTCCACATAAACGCTGACAGAGTTATGGTAGGGTCCAAATGAAAAGTATACTTTTTTTTCTCTTGTGCAGTGGATTTATCCCACATCTCATAAGAGGCTGCATAGGCTTGAATGATCAATGACCAGGCAATAACTCGGTCCCCGGGATAGCTGTGGCAGGCTTGTCCCCATCAATGGGAACTAAATGAAAAAAACATCCAGGGAGATTAAGAAAAACACTGAGCGCACACATTACCTTCACATTTATCTTGATCTGTTCTGTTTCTCTTCACCTGTTCTTGTCGTTTGACTTTCCTTCTGCAGGCAGGCAACCAATTAGCCTTTTAAAGGAAGGAATACATCGCACTTGGTATGAGATTTCACTTGAAAACACTCACTTTGTCATCATAGCTCGTGACTGCCTTTGGTTTGGTATTACAGTTTTTTTCTCAATCGTTTAAACAAGTTTTCTGAAATGATAGCTCAATTTCTCAAAACTCTAAACACAAACCTGAGAAGAGTTAATCATTTAGTCAAAACTACACAAATTCTTCTCGAAACTGTTTTTTTTCCCACCAAACAGTAAATACAACTATCAAATGATAATCTCTGAGAGAGCATCAATAAAACTCTGGTGTGATCAATTCAAAACACTTCCATCAAAATACTATTTACATATGTTTTGGCTTCATGAGGCCATGTTACATATTCCAATGTATAATATTGTTAAGAAATAGTTTTATTTTTGAAAGATGCAATTAGGGTGGTACATATAATATAAAGACCGTTGCCATATTGTAATATAATACTGTGAATATATCATATAAATGTTGCATTGACACAATCATATCAGAATAGGATACAATGCATATTTGTCTATCCAATGAGCTCCAATGGGCTAAATTCACAATCCCAGCTTCCCAGAGTCATACTGTACACCTATATTTGATGATGCAACATTGTTATGACAATACACCAATGTTACCTATTTTGGTTACAATACACTGATAAGTAAAATGAAAAACACTACAGTAAGAAAATGTTTAGATTGTCTTTCGGGGGATGTAATGATGAAATCAGTGCAAGTACAAAAAGGTAACATTGCAAATATATATATTTTTACTGTAATACAGTAAAATGTTCAGCTGAACTGACTGCATAAAAAGCTTGCTGTAGGCCAATAAGAATAAATGAGGTGAAACAGATCTACATGTAAATCAGTATGTATCCCACCTCCAATCCTGATCAGGCCAAAGGACCATCTACGACACATTAGAGCTCACTAAGTCATCTTTTATGCTCAGCCTCTGACACATGATTGAAGTGGTTTCAGTTGAGTTTGAACAGGTGAGAAGTGAGTTAGGCATATTGGTAATTAGTTGTTGCGTTTTGAAGGCCAGTGTGATCCAGGTGAACCAAGTGTGCTAAATGATGAGATTTGTGGTTAGAGTTTAGCAAAAATGTGAAAACAATGGAATTGTGCATAGAGTTTAGCAGTCTGGATTCTTGTAGTTCATACATAAGCTTCAAGTTTTCAGAATTGTATGCATAGTTCCATTTTTTGTGTGTATACAATCGAGAAAAACTGTAATTGCAACCCTTGCAAGAATCAAACGCGTCCTCCATTTAATGAAGAATCCTTTCTTGCAGCGTTTGAATGAAAGATCTACTCACTCTACAGACTGATTAAGTGAATGTACAGCAAGTAGAAAAAACTGAAATCCTACTAGATAAGACAATTACTTTGATAATGCCAGTGAAATACAATAGACAGTAACATCATCGACAAGGACACCACAGGCTCCTGGTGTCCTTAAATGATGGAGGTGCGAAACTGGGGGAAAGCATGTCGCCAAACAGACACGCAAATTATCTCACACTCCTGTCCTCTGAAGAAGAAGAAGCATTCACACCATTGATCAACATATCCTCCCATTCATAGTTTTTACGTCCGGTGAAAGAAAGTTGTGTAGTGTGCTGGCTTGGTTTCGAGGCAAAATAATGATTAGTATTTTTCTTGTTTTGTTTTTAAGGACGACCCTTAAAAAGTGCATGCATCATTAAACAACATGGTGTAGCATGCTATCAGTGTGAAAAATAAAAGTATTTCCTTGGTATAATATGGCAAAGTCAATGAATTTATTTCTGACTTTACAATCAGATAATTACAAAACAACACAATACTGAGAAGGGATGATTGAAATTCAAGTGAGCACGTTTCTAGTGCGAGCTATTGAAATCACCCGGGCGGAAATTCATTATGGATAATAGTAGCTCTTTCTGAACCTCAAATAAACATAACAATCCACAGGCCATTGTAATGGAACCCTTTAGAGCTGAAATATTTCCATCATCAAGTCTCTCAACCCCAGAAGAATGAACCAACCTGCATAAAGCACTTCTACCATAACAAGGGAGTTCATAACCCGGCCTACAGCATTGAAAAGATCAATGTATTTATCTGGTTCTGTAGAATAAATACTGTTTACAGATAGTTATTTGTAGAGAAAAGGTTGAACTAATCGAATATGGGGGAACATAAATGGAAACGTCTGAAACACTGCATTGATTTGAAACCATTTCGGACCTGCTGCAGACAACGGCACACGGCTCCTCTGTAAGGTGAAGAAAACGCATATAAATGGAAGGAAAACTAAAAACTAAAACACAAATACAATACGAATTCTCAGTAACAACTGTGTGTAAATGTTCGATTTACAGGGATGAGGCGTTTTGTAATTTTGAACATAAGAAAGGGCTGTGGTGAAGCGATTTGACCATCATTGATGGATGGGATGTATTCTGTGGCGACCTCATATTCCAGTGATGTACACCGCTGTACATTAAGGTGGAAATAGACGGAGCGAGCTTTAGTATAGGCATTACAACAACCATCTGCACAATAAAGACGGCATGCCCACGTTGACAGGATGATTTAATGGAACACGAGCAGGAATAGACCCCTCATTCATTCTAGCCGGTGGTGGTGTGCGGGTGCGCGTGTCCTGTGTTTATATGTGTGCCTCCCTGTTGTTTGTGTGTGTGTTTCTGTGTTCCTGTGTGTGTGATGAATGTCTGAGCAGAATCTTAATTCCAGCAGTACACTGCAGGTGCTTCTTTGTGAGGTCCTATTGAAGTATCTTTGTCAGGCACTGCAACAGTCAAGTCGTCTTTATACTAAAACACTATTCTAAAGGTATCACGTGGCAGCTTGAATCATTTAAGGGAAAGACATTAAACAATTTATAATTTCAAAGCTGTTGGGCTTGTCAAAAAAAATATAAACTAATTATCCCCCATCTAGTGTTGGGTCCGTGCCCGTGCTTGTGCGAGTGTGTGCTTGTCTGTGCCTGTGTGAATGAGTGTGTGTGCCTCTGCGTATGTGTGAGCGAGTGCCGCCATCACCGGTGTCGAGGCAGTAATGGCTCACGATGTACGATTAGTCACAGGCGACTCCGCTCACACGTCTCTCCCCACCCTCTGTCCTGTCCGCCTCCCTGCCAGGTCGCATGTTCACCCGGCCCCGAAGCAGCATTTAGGCGTGGAGCTAGCTGCGCTACAGACACGAGATGGCCCATGTGTTTCCCTGAACGCCTCTGAATTATTAGGTGGCAACAGCCATGCTATAAAAACCCCATCTGTATATTAATGAGCAGTCACACGCTTCTGGGCGGCGCACGTAACGGGCTCTCCCGATTCTCACCGCCGCGCTGAAGGCCACACCAGGGTGATTGGTGCCGCACAAGACAGTATTGTGTGAGGCGTCCGGACGCGCTGGGGTTACTGGGGTTAATTACCAGCATGGAAAGAGGGGTCCTGTGGGGGTTTTAATCGGCAGGTTGATCAGTGGGTACGGCGGTCAAATGAACTGTGTGCGCCCTGTCTCAAGCCCCCCATTCCACTCCAGGCCTGACTCCACAATCCGTTCTCCTCTTTAAAAGTCATTTGTCGTCAATTATCTCTGATTAAACGAGTGGCTACTTGTGACGATACACGGTGAATAGGAAAAGGATGGACTGTTTATAAGCAGGGAAGTCCGTCTGGCGTCTCCATTGTTCAAGGGGACACTTGAAAGAGCATTGCGGTCACCTAACCGCTGCCTCAGAGGAGAGGGATCCAGGGCCGTTCAGACGGTCAGTGCTTTAATTTCCAGATTATATAACCTGCACACCACTCACTAGCGGTGCCTTTCTGAAGGATGCGATCAGAGAAATTTATTACTGCCAGTCGTCGACCGTGAGACTGAGTTTTTGTCAGGCAGACCCCGTGTCCTCGTCCCGGCGGCATTTCATCCGTTGGAGGGGCGGGTCAGAACCTCAGAGGACCATTTGAGGGACACACTGCGCCGACACACTCTGCTACTCCCACTCATAAATGGAGCGTCACGTGGATTTCGGCATCATTTCTCGGTTAGCAACACCTGGGTGGATCAGGGCTTCAGGCTTAGCACAGAGGAAGGATAATGTCCCCCATGGTTTAGGCAGTGTGCTGCAAACCCTTGCCTTTACCTCCACTCTTATTGAATAGCAAAGATACGGCTGACGAGACGTTTAGCCACACGTTTGGTTGGTCGTATTTTGGATCGTTCCACTTGGATGAAGACAGGCCCATATTAATACAATTGGGGCTAATGTAGTGTCCGTTCTTCATTGTTGTCTAGGATAGGTAAAGGCTAAGGGGAAAGAACAATATCGTGATACTGATAGTCAAAATATTCGTTATGGGAAAAAAAGTAGGCACAGGATAGGCCTAACTACAAATAATGGTTCATTTCAAATGCCTTTTTTTTGATAGTGCCCGACATCATTAAATAGATAAGGGGAATTCAACGCGAGGAAGGATGTTGTAGGATAAAGAGGCAAGGCTTATTTAAATGGGTTTTAGTGATGATGTTGAGGAAAAACCGTGTTTCTTTTTACTTGCGAGCAGTCTCTCTAGGAGAAAGTTACTCCAAGCTGGGGGGCCTTGAAGCAGATAACATTAAGTACCTGCTCGTTCAGCCTGTTCTCCTAACAAACAGGATAACTTGGGCTTTGCATCTCGCGAGATGGCCTGCGTAACTCACAAAATCAAGATATCTATTATGCAGACCCCTGCAGGAGGACCAAGGAATTAAAGATAGGTAGGTTGTATGGCTGTAAGTGTGGGGCGATGGGGACACTACGTGCTTACTACTTGACACCAGGCATACTACAGACATAATATGAGGGGAAGGAGGATGCGAGGTTCGTTGCCCATTGTCGGACGCTAAGAGTCTGGATTTTCTTGAAGAAAAGCACAGCCGCAAACGCACCAAAAAATTGTTTGGTTCGAGCATTGTTCGATAACTGTGATTGACACATATTTAGTAGTAAGGGGGAATGTTGTTTTTGACG